>ML785446.1:303069-314918 GCA_009831015.1 Picea engelmannii
CTCAAGCTACCATCAAATCAAGATGAGGGAGGAGGACATCTCAAAAACAACCTTTAGGTGTCACTATGGCCATTACGAGTTTTTGGTGATGCCCTTTGGGTTAACCAATGCCACAACCACATTTCAGTCTTTCATGAACCATGTGTTCAACAAACAACTGAGGAAACACTTATTGGTATTCTTTGATGACTTTCTCATTTACAACAAGACCTGGGAGGAACACCTTTGACATGTGGACCAAATCCTTTCAATCATGGAAGAACAATCACTATATGCCAAGGAATCCAAGTGTGAGTTTGGAATGATAGAAGTGCTTTACTTGGGACACATCATAGGGGAAAAAGGGGTACAGGTACACCAGGAGAAAATAACAGCCATTAGGGAATGGCCTACTTGGAAAACACTCACATAATTGAGGGGATTCCTGGGCCTATGCACATACTATAGGAAATTTGTCAAAGGGTTTTCTCAACTGTGCACACCCTTGACTGACTTGACCAAAAAGGGGTCCTTCAAATGGAATGATGAGGCCCAAGTCACGATGGAGAAAATGAAAGAGGTCATGAGCACCTGCCCAGTTCTAGCTCTTCCTGATTTTGGCATACCCTTCACTTTGGAGTGTGATGCCTCGGGGGAAGGTATAGGGGTTGTGTTGATGCAGAATAGGAACCCCCTTGCCTATGAAAGCTGGAAACTCAGGGGTCCTGAACTACTTTACAACATTTACAACAAAGAAATGTTGGCTATCATGCATGCACTAGCCAAATTCAGGCAATATTTGGTAGGTGCAAGGTTTGTGGTCAAATCAGACCATTATAGTCTTAAATATCTATTGGAGCAGAAGGATTTGAATGAAAGACAACAAAAATGGGTAAGCAAAATACAAGGCTACAACTTTGACATTGAATTCGTCAAAGGAAAGAACAATGCAATGGCTGATGCATTATCTAGAAGGCCATCCATTTTTTCCATGTCCGGTATGTCAATCGACTGGAAGGAACACTTCATAGTGGAATATGCAAAGGATCAGTTTGCTTGTAAATTGTTGGATGGGAAAATACAGGATGACAACTTCAGGGTCATAAATGACCTCATCTATTACAAAGGTCGGATCTTTTTAGTTCCTGGATCAGCTCTCAAAGCTAAGATCCTTCATGCATGTCATAACTCACTAGTAGTGGGGCATCAGGGCATCAATAAGACATACAGGTAGGTGAGAGAAAGGTTTGCATGGAAAGGCCTCAAGGAATATGTGATGAAGCATGTCAAAGAATGCACTACATGCCAAGACATTCTCATGGAATTGAAGGATCATTTACAGAGGGCACAAAACCAACAAAAGGTCCAAGTAGACAAGCACAGAGTTGATCGTACCTTTGAGGTGGGTGATTTAGTCTATTTGAGGTTGCAACCATATAGGCAGGCCTCCATTAAAAGAAGCGGAGCAGAGAAACTGCAGCCACGTTTCTTTGGACCTTACAGAGTCAACAGGAGGATAGGGGCAGTAGCTTATGAGCTGGAGCTTCCACAGGGTAGCAAAATTCACAACGTCTTCCATGTCTCCTGCCTTAAGAAAGCTCTCGGTCAACATGTTAGGCCTATTGAGGAATTACCTCCCATGGATGAGGAGGGACAACTTGTTTTGATTCCAGAGGAGGTGTTAGAAGTCTGAGAGAAGAGGGTCCGAAACCGAAGCATCAAGGAGTATTTGATCAGGTGGAAGGATTTATCCATTGAGGATTCCACTTGGGAGCAGGAGCACGTAGTTAGAGAAGCAGGTTTGGAATTGCTTGAGGACAAGCAATTTCAAGCAGGGGAGAATGTAATGTACCCCACCTCTTAGAGAGGTGATGAGGAGACTCAGTGGCCTGGGCACCCCCACTAGGTCATAGTCTCACACTAAAGGGGGGAAAAGTCAAGAAGTTAAAATTTATATTTTTAAGTTGACTTAAGAAAGGAAAAGGATAAAGGAGTAAAAGATAACTCAACAGAAGAATAGAAGATTAACCCTGGGAGTTAACCTAACTCAACAGATAATTAGAAGGAAAAGTATAAGTAAGAGGCTAGGGTGCATCTATTACTCATTCTGGTTTTGGATTAGCATTTTCTATTGCTCTTGAGCATTCAGTTTGGGCGTTTGCTGTACAAACCCTTGTGAGCAACTCAGTGGTGAAATATCCACTCACCTTGTTCCGCATCTTGGTCTCGGGGATGAAAGACTCCTCCACACCATTCTAGTCTCATCCGATCTCCATCTAGTGCTTTAGAAGGGGCATGACCATCAGTTTGAGGGATTTTCTGGAGGGTTATCATCATTCTACATTTTTCTGTAGATTGGGATGTCTTGGAGCCATAGGAGACGTCTTGTAATTCAATAAAACTCAGATCTACAAAGATTTTCTTGAGATCTGAGTCCAAAAATTCTCCTATGGGATTCTCATAGCCCGATCTATATTCTTGGAGAGTTTCAGAGAATTTGGAGGCCTCCTTCATCAGGGACGAACCAACTAGGGTTTCAGTCATCCAGTGGGGCACCCCATTCAGTGGGAAATTCAAATCTACAAAGATTGAGAGGGATCTTGGAGATTCAGGCACCTGAGTTATTCTTACCATCGCTCGATCTATATTCTTGGATAGTTTCATAGAATTTGGAGGCCTCCTTCATCAGGGCCGAACCAGGTAGGGTTTCAGTCATCCAGTGGGGCACCCCATTCAGTGGGAAATTCAGATCTACAGAGATTGAGAGGGATCTTGGAGATTCAGGCACCTGGGTTATTCTTACCATCACTCGATCTATCAATTGGCATATTTATTAGGGTGATTGGACACTTTTGGTAGCAGGGCCAAGTTATTGAGGGTTTCAGCCTTCTATTGGAGCATGGCATTCTTCAGTTGGAGAGTTTGGAATTCAGATCTACTTGTATTGATCTTCATTTCTTATTCAGCCTTTGGAGGCATTATTTTGTATTAGCGGGAGCATTTTGTAGCAGCTCATATCTATTTCTTGTACGACCATCTGAGGTTTATGCCAGATCGGTCATCTATTGTATTGATCTTACATTGCTCATAATAAAAAGGTCAGATCTTTGCTTGTGCTTCTACATCTTGAATATATTGGGATCTCCATGTGTTGATGAATCTTGTATGCACTTAATAACTCAATAAATTAGTAGTAGTTAGTGATTCCAAGAAATAATTTGGCTTGGGATCATTAGACCCAGGTTCTTACCTCTCGTATTAAAGTTTCTCCTCCCCCTTGTTGTGTAATTAAAAAAAACCTGCCTACCTAAGCTCTAATCCCTTTTAGCACCTCCCTGACAACGATGCCAAAAAATGTCTAGTAAAATATATGCTATCTATTTCGACATTAAATTGTCAACCAGTGGCTCGTAAGCTTCGAGGTGCCATCACTGTATGTGTGGGTCTAGAGCTCTAATCTAGCCTAGCCTAATCTAATCTAATTCCAATAATCTCAAATAATGAAGAGATTTAAACAATTATAGAATTATGAACTATTTACCCTAAGCAACTTCAAACAAGGAATTGATGGACTATTTCTAAATAAGAAAATAACAATCTATTTTAAAGCTAGTTAATCTATTCAATTTTTTAAGTAAGCAACAACAAGTAAGCTATTTATCCTTGAGCAAATAAGCAAGTAAACAACTAACCTATCAAGACTATTTTGACAAGTGAACTCTATTCTTAAAAAGAACTCATAACCATTTCTATTCTACAAAGAATTAACATTAATTCAAGCAAATCCACAAACCCATAACTAACACTAATTAGAAATTCTAATTCTAATTCATAACTAAAATAACATTGAAAATCCTCTGTATATAAATCTACAAACTCAAAACTAATTCAAGTAAATTTACAAACTCATGAACTCATGATTAAAAATATTAATTCAAATCCACTCTTCTAATTAAAATTGCAGTTCAAATCCACAACTGAGATTTTATAATCTAAACTAAACTAATTCTATCATTAAAACTCAGATTTCAAAACTAGAATGTTGTAACAAAACATAACTCCAAAATCTCTTCCTATCCTATCATACTAAAGAAAGATAAATGAACCAAATAGATTTATGAAAACGTAACTGAACTGATAATTAAATTTAGCTTGTTTACAACTAATAAAACTTGCAACTATTAATCCATTGAAGCTTGCAAACGATCCTGAATTAAAACTCTGTTTACACTAATCCTTTGTTCACATAATACTCTGTTTTAATTTGCAGAAGCTAATTTAAAACTTCAATACACAATCTAAGTTAGTAGCCTACAGGGCAATTGTTAATAAATAAGAAACATAGCATGTCAAATAACTAGCTCCTATAAGCAATCTGCAATTTTAAAGAAAGACGAATTACACAAGCAAATTACAATTAACATGTATGGTAATTAAAACTGAAAAACACATACAACAAGGAAACAGGTAAAAATTCTAACTAAGAAAATAAAACACACAATATATCTATCTATACAGTGACCCAGACCACTGGTGGGCCCCCCAACAAGTCATGGATACCCTTCAACAACAAGATACAGTGACATAATTAACATGGCATTGATATTAATCATGAAAACAAAGTTTTACAACAAAATCAAAATAATTTATGTGTGTATGTATACAAATCCATTTTTCTTCCTGGCATAGACATCATGTATATACATAGTGTTTACAGAGCTAAGAGGTCGACCTCTGATTCTCTCAAAATAGTATGTGCATAACAAAATCAGTTACATCATTAAAAATCAAATTCTATTGATGAATCTTCATTAAATGCTTGAAACATAGTGAGTAAATAGGCCATGGATCTCGGGCATCTTCAATGGCTGGAAGCAAATTCTGGTAGGACACCAAGCAAGAGGGATCCCAAGGGACAGAAATCCATGTGCTCTAATTTCATAACGGTGCCCCGAGATATGCAGATAGCCAACTTCTCTGCACTTCGAGTGCCGAATGGAGTACCGGATGGAGTGCCGGATGGGTTTCCAAATGGAGTGTTAGATGGAGTATTGGAGTATTGGAGGGCCGAATCGAGGACCACAAAATGCTCTCAATCTATTTACAAATTTAGGAAATGACATGCATGGGACCTAATTGGGCATATTGGGCACAAAACCCATGTGCCAAATTTTTATGATTCGACTTCCTCTTCCCATAAATTAAGATCTAAGTTCTCTTCCTGAAATAGTTCCATATGAAGGTCCGAATGAAGGTCTGGATGGAAGGCTAGATCACATTTTTGACCTATTGCAAGAAAACAAGAAACATTATCTTAGTGTAACCATTCAACTGAATATGAATTAATCATAAAACCATTGCAAAACGATGATTACACATACCTTGTGCGATTCCATGGAAAATTGATGTATAAAGCTTGATAATACCTTTAAAATGGCTAAATGAGATCATAGCATATGTAATTTTGCATGCAAAAAGGATTTGATCATCACAATAAAATAGTCAAAACATGAACCCAACAAGTTCCCTTTTCAGGAATGCATCGTTCCTTGGCCTCCCTTAGGGAGGGCCTTGTTCGGGAACACATGCTTCCCTAGCCTTCTTCAGGGAGTGCCTTTTCTAGGAACTCATTGTTACATGGCCTCCTTCAAGGAGTGTATTTTTCATGAAATCATTGTTTTGTGGCCTCTCTGAAGGATTTCCTTGTTCGAAAACCCATGGTTCCTTGGCCTCCTTCAGGGGGTGCCTTTTTCCAGGAACTCATTTTTCTATGGCCTCCCTTAGGGAGTTCCTTGTTCAGGAACCCATGGTTCCCTGGTCTCCTTTAGGGAGATCCTTTTCTAGGAACTCATTATTCTATGGCCTCCCTCAGGGAGTGCCTTGTTTGGGAACCCATGGTTCCCTGACCTCCTTTAGGGAATGCCTTTTCCAAGAACTCATTTTTCTGTGGCCTCCCTTAGGGAGTTCCTTGTTCAGAAACCCATGGTTCCCTGGCCTCCTTCAGGGGGTGTCTTTTTCCAGGAACTCATCATTCCCTACCCTCCTTCAAGGATTACCTCTTCTAGGAACTCATTGTTGCTTGGCCTCCTTCTAGGGGAACACAAAAGTTTCATCAAGGGACCATTTTTCCCACCAATGTTAAAAGCATAGGTAAGATTTCTCACTATGATTTCTATCAAATAACAACCATATGTTCTTTATCATTAGATATCTTTCATGTTGGGTATTTGATTTTTTTATGTGCAAGTACTTGTTACGACATACATACAACCCATTTAGTATTGGCCATCCCATGGCCCCTTTAGGTATACGTTGGAAACTAGAATGAACTCGCTACCTCTGGAAAACATATGCATATCCCAGCTATACCCCTCAAAATTCATCTTTAGGACCCCCATATATGGATCTATAGTACCCCCACCTCTATCACATTCAGGTATTGTTACCCAATATAATTCTCACCTCCATGAGTTGTCCCACACATATTTACACTTTGTAATATTGACACTCATTTTTTTCTATCCATTATAATTGGGAGTCCTGGTAGTTTTAAGTCCCAAATCAATAACCTTATACTTCTTCCTCATCATAATGCTAACCACCCCATTATGGACTCCCAAATCATGTTTTTGGTTACATAAAATGCACCTCTGCATTATCATTAACCATCCATATCATCCAAAATAAATTTACCATCTATAATTTCATCCTCCATCCATTTACCTGGTACATAAACCCACCCAAGGCCCCCTGTAACACCTTGTTTCCCCCAGTTTGTAAAAATAACTGGACTGGTCAAGAACTATGGCAAACTCATAAATGTGAATATGTGATGTAAATGGACCTTGAGGAAAAGGTCAATAAATGTGAATAACATTATGAATTTTATTGCAGGGCTGTTGAGAGGGGATGTGTAGAAAAGGAGACCACGATGGTGGTGGAAGGCACCTGGAAAGGTGGCATTAACTTCCACCGAGAATTAATACGATATTTGGACTCCACTGGCCCGGAGAACCAAAAGCGGCTCACTGGCCCTGAATTAAATGTCTCGCAGGATGGTAGGTAGATGGCTTAATGAGGGATGGGAGGTGAACTTCCCATCTGTAGATCCATCAGGCCTAACCAGCGCGAGGGTAATCGCGCCACACGCAACCTCGCAAGAGGATAAGGCGTGGGGTAGAAGCAATTGGAAGGGGGATGTGAGGGGAGAACTCTGGAAATATGCAGAGTGAGTGATAACAGAGAGGAAGGAGAGTAACCTTCGCTCCTGGTCACTGGTGGAAAGAGACGTAGTCTCACAGCATCGTGGTCTCATCTCGGGGGTGGCTAGTGGTAAATTTGCTGGGAGTCGCTAAGCCTACGGTTGGGTGGAAACGATCACCCCTCTCAGCAGTTGCATAACCCCTGGTGTTATTTCTAATAAGTGTTTTGCCTTTGGCATCTTGAAATATATGTATATGTTCATTCTGATGATTATGCTCATAAGCTGTGAACTTGTGAGTGATTTCATTATAAAAAAATGTCTGTATGGTATTTTGATCAGTACTAGCAGTTGTATATTTGTATAGAAGGACTGTGTATGGCTTATGTCCTCATGAATTATTACTTACATGCGTACTGATTTAATTCAGACTTCACGTCTGGTTCTCGGGAGAGCGATACCCTTATCTGCTTCAGATAGTACCCTGGGTACACCTTCCCATAGAGATACCCTTCTCAAAATCCCATCAAGAACCTGGAGGAAGGACGTGAGGGCGCAAGGCCCTAAGAAACCCTGGATGGGTGTTGATCGACAAACGATATTTCATTGGGAAATCTATGATCACTCATGACCGTTATATTCAGTAAGAGGAAGCTGGAAAGTTAAGGGTCTTAACTTTGATAGATGGTGAACGACAGACAAGATCCCTTCAGGAAATCTGTGGTCACCCACGACTGTTAGATTAGTAGGAGGAAGTAGGATGTTAAAATCCCTACCACTTTGTTTTCCTGTGCCTTGGTGGGGTAGCGAAGAGTTTAGGATCGTGGATCCCCAAAGTCCATGAGAGTATCTGGACCATGGATTTTTCCACATTCAGGAAGTCGTGGGAGAGCCCACAAGTTAGAAATCTATTGGAGCCGTCAGATTTCGGTTGAAAAACCTGATAGCCATTGGATATGTCATAAGATACCCGAGGGTTAACACCCTAGTGGATCGGGGTTTTCCATTGTGGAAACCTTGAAATAGATCTGAGCCGTCTGATTTACGGAGGCCATGTGTCGTGAGATCTCCCATTTCGGGAAATTGGGAATCACGGAATCGGGATTTCTGGTGACAAGAGATCGAGACTTTCCATTGTGGAAACCCTGGGATAGATCTGAGCCTTCCGATTTACGAAGGCCATGCATCGCGAGATCTCCCATTTCGGGAAATCGGGAATCATGGAATCGGGATTCCTGGTGACAAGGGATCGGGAATTTCCATGGTGGAAACCTTGGAGCAGTTGTGGACCATCCGATTTAAGGAGGTGACGTGTCGAGAGATTACCCGTTTCGAGAAATTGGGGATCGGGGATTCGGGAGTCTTATTGACAAAAACTCGGGCTCTTGCCTTGACGAATCCTGACCCATAAGGTCAAGACAATAGCATGTGGCTAAGTCCCGATGGACGAACAAGATTCCTTCAGAAAATCTCAGGGTCCATAACGACCGTCCGATGTGAGGAAGAGATGCTAGTTTCACGCTGGGGCGTGAACGCGCATTAGGGTAAGTAGTGAGCAGATCTGGATGGCCAGAGTCTACCCACCCAGATCTAATGCTAAGGATGCATTCCAGAGCCCCTTTTCCATTTTGCTTTTAATGGGGGGGGTTCGGAATTAGACACGCAACTCTCGAACGATCGAGATTAATTCATCATGATCAATGACTCTCAGGTGGATTCCAGACCCCCCTTTCCATTCTGCCTTTAATGGGGGGGTGGAGGGGGGGTCCGAAATAGTGTTGCGTGTGAAGTGGGGCCCCTCCTGTCATGTCGACTATCGTGTCGCGTTTCCCTCTCTGCCACATGTATTCCACTTAACTGCACAATGGGGCCGTTTCTCATTGGCTGTTTGCTAACCCTGTAGGGATTTGTCCCCATTGGCCGATCGCTAGCCCTGTCGGGGTTCGACGGTTGCAGAGTCGAATGATTAGACATTACTGTAGCACCAAGGTGCGAAATACAATAGGCACTGTGTTCAAATTGAACCGTGATCATGATTGCAATCACATGGGAATGGAGAAAGAGAGAAAGAGCTAGCTTGCACTAGGCCTCCATAGGTAATTCGGGGGTTCTGATTTGGTAGAAGATCAGAAAAATTTGATTGAGGTAGTGGGTATGTGACAAAGTGGTATCAGAGAATGGTTACAACACTCGGCCTGATTGGGCTCATGCACGAGTTGCACATAAGCTCCGTTCGAAGCACTCCTACGATGAATAACCCCCTAACTTAACTCTCTTGTCCAGGATTAAAAACTTGGAAACAAGAACCCGACTATGTATGCATGTGAAAGAGTTATAAATTCATGCACATATTACAAAATGTATTTAACTCTTGACTAATAAACATCGTTTATCTTTTCACCCAAGCGGACGATTAGCCGCAAGAATTTACAGATGCAGAGAATGGTAACACCCCAAGAGATGGGAGAAGGCTCTCACAATAGAGACGAAGAATCTGATGAAAGAAGAACAATGGGAACCCCTCCAAATATAACCGAAACTGTGAGGAGTCTCATGGTTGAATTGAAAAGTTGCAGGGCCGACAATGAAAGGATGAGGAAAGAATAAGAAAAGAAAACTGAAATTAATGCAGTTTTACTACAGAGCTTATCTGACCTAGAGCGACGAATGCAACATGAACCCAAGATGTAGAAACATGGTTGTATCAGTGGCCATACTGAGAGGAGCACCTCAAGAAAGGTCCACCCCATAGGTAAGGCATCAGTGCCAGACGATTCCACTGAGAAGGAAGCTGGTGATTCAGAAGGCTCTTCCAGCAGCAGGACCAGTTCCTATTCTTGAAGAAAACAGAAGAAACAAAAGGCTTCCAAGGGTCATAAATTTGAAGAATTCAGAAAGGCCAAACCTCCCTCTTTCGACGGTGATATAAAGAAGGGAGAGGAAGCCGAGGCCTGGCTACTTGGATTGAAAAAATACTTCAGAGTCCATGATTTTTCAAAGAATTTGAAGGCCCGAGTGGCCACTTTCAATCTGAATGGAAAGGCTTCCATCTGGTGGGAGGATATTAAGAATATGAAAGGGGTCCGCGAGGAGGACCTGTCTTGGAAACAGTTTGAAAAGTACTTCCGAAAGAAGTATTTGTCGGAAAGGTATTTCGATGAGAAGGCTAAAGAGTTTTATGAACTCAATCTGGGACAACTCACTATAGAGGAATATGTCAACAAATTCCTCGACTTATTGAGGTATGTACCCTACATTAGAGCAGAGAAGGTGGAGGTGCAATGCTTCATCAATGGTCTACCCAAGGAATACCGGAACCGAATCGAATTCAACGAGCCAAAGACCTTAGAAGACACTATTCAAAAAGCAACATATTATCATGAACAATATGGACATCGGACAAAGTCTCGTGGAGACTGGAAATAAAAGAGTGGTTTGAGATTTCAAAAAAAGGGGACCAAACCCTCAGGATTTAAGAACTACAAGAAGAACCCCAGAATGAACTTTCCAACTCGGAGTGTACTCCAACAGAACTTTCCCTCGATGGAAGGAAGTAAAACTTCTGGACCTATACCAACGCAGACTAATAACCCAAAGAAAGTACCTCTGAAATGCTGGGGTTGCGGAGAAGAGCATCTCCTGAGAGACTGTCCACATTGACAACAGAATAGTTAGAAAGTTTATAACATTCAGGAAGCTACGATAGTCAATGATGTGGCAAGGAGTGTGCCGCAGATCTATGAAGCCTTGGATAATAACCAAGCTGACCACCAAGCCTCAGTGGTAGAAATAGAAGGTATGATTTTCAACCATCTGGTGTCTGTTTTGATTGACCCTGTTTCAAATTTGCGTTATATAGCCCCTAAAGCTATTGATAAGTGTAAGCTACAACCACGAAAGAAAACTAAGCCATGGTTGGTACAGTTAGCCACTGGCACCAAAAGAAAGGTAGTAGAGGTCATACCAGCCTGCCAATTAATGTTGGGTGAATTCCTCACCCAAGCAACCCTTAATGTATTACCCCTGGGATCATACGATCTGCTGATTGGTATGGACTGGCTGGCCACCCATAAATCTAGACTGGATTTTTACCATAAAACCTTAGAATGTGTGAGCCAAGAAGGAAAAAGGATAACTCTCCAAGGGATCCGAAAACCGGTCTCGGTGAGACAAATATCAACCCTACAAATGAGAAAGTATTGCCGAAAGGGATATCCCCTATATGCAATACAAGTGTTGAAAAAAATCAAAGGTGCTAAACCAAGCCCTGACGATCACCCTATCCTGAGAGAATACAAATATGTGTTTCCGGAAGAGGTATCGGGTCTACCTCCGATAAGGGACATTGACTTCTCGATAGAGCTTGCACCAGGAGTGGTGCTGGTGTCTAGGACACCCTATCGGATGAGCACACCTGAGTTAGTGGAACTCAAATTACAATTGAAAGAAATGATGGATAAGGGTTATATTTGACCCAGTGTGTCCCCATGGGGAGCACCAGTTGTGTTTGTGAAAAAGAAGGATGACACCCTTAGACTGTGTATAGACTACAGACAACTCAATAAAGTAACCATAAAGAACAAGTACCCCTTGCCCAGGATCGATGATCTATTCGATCAGTTGGGAGGAGCATCTATTTTCTCAAAGATTGACTTGAGGTCGGGATACC
>ML785446.1:315819-343592 GCA_009831015.1 Picea engelmannii
TGAACTACATAAAAGACCATACACTGGTCACCCAGGATACCAGAAAATGATCACTACCACCCGGAAACAATTTTATTGGCCTGGATTGAAGAAAGACATAGCCAAATATTTGGCCCAATGCATAGAATGCCAATAGGTTAAAGAAGAACATTGACACCCATCACGATTATTACACCCTTTACCCATCCCAGAATGGAAATGGGAAACCATCTCCATGGATTTTATCACTGGATTGCCGACTTCAACTATGAAGAATGACACCATTATGGTAGTGGTGGATAAACTGAGCAAGTTTTCTCATTTCATCCCCATCAAAACAACATGCAAGGCGATAGATATCGCCTAGATATTCATAAAAGAGGTATTCAAACTGCACGGTATGCCGAAAGAGATAGTGTCTGACATAGACAAAAAATTTACTTCCAATTTTTGGAAATCACTGATGGTTGGATTGGAGACCAAATTGTTGTTTAGCACCGCCTATCACCCTCAAACTGACAGACAAATAGAAAGAGTGAATCAAATACTAGAGGATATGTTAAGGATGCATGTAATGCATCAACCGAGGAAATGGGAAGACTACCTACCATTGGTATAATTCGCCTACAACAATGACTACCAAGCATCCTTAAAAATTAGTCCCTTCGAGGTCCTCTATGGTAGACCATGTAATACTCCAGTCAGCTGGAGTAATCTTGTAAATAGGATTTCTTTTGGACCCGACATGCTGAGAGAAATGGAACAACAAGTGAATCAGATAAAACAAAATCTGAAGATCGCTCAGAACCGACAGAAAAGTTATGCTGATCAAAAGAGAACTCCAAGAGAGTTCAAAATGGGAGACCATGTATATCTCATAATTAAGCCCAAAAGGAGTTCCCTGAAAATGGGAGCTTGTGCCAAGTTGGCACCCCGGTATTGTGGACCCTTTGAGGTTCTAGATAGAGTGGGACCTGTAGCCTATCGTCTAGCACTTCCTCCCACAGTAAAAGCACATAATGTTTTCCATGTTTCATTACTGAAGAAATATGTACATGATGCTAATCATATAATTGACTGGTCTGTGATCCAGGTGGAACTGGAGGGAGAATTTCTGCTAGAACCCCACTGCATACTGGATAGAAAGGAAACCTCGCTCCGGAACCAAACCATTGCACAGGTCAAGGTGCAGTGGAAACATTTTGGCCCAGATGAGGCTACATGGGAAATGGAGGATGCCATGAGACAGGAATATCCGATTTTGTTTACTTCTGTACATGCAATTCATGTTAATAGATAAGAACATCGAGGACGGTGTTCCTTTTTAAAGGGGTGGGAATTGTAACACCCTGTTTCCCCCAGTTTGTAAAAATAACTGGACTGACCAAGAACTATGGAAAACTCATAAATGTGAATATGTGATGTAAATGGACCTTGAGGAAAAGGTCAATAAATGTGAATAACATTATGAATTTTATTGCAGGACTGCTGAGAGGGGATGTGCAGAAAAGGAGACCACGATGGCGGTGGAAGGCACCTGGAAAAGTGGCATTAAATTCCACCGAGAATTAATACCATATTTGGACTCCACTAGCCCGGAGAACCAAAAGCGGCTCGCTGGCCCCGAATTAAATGTCTCGCAGGCTGGTAGGTAGATGGATTAATGAGGGATGGGAGGTGAACCTCCCATCTGTAGAGCCGTCAGACCTGACCAACACGAGGGTAATCGCGCCACATGCAACCTCACAAGAGGATAAGGCGTGGGGTAGAAGTGATTGGAAGGGGGACACGAGGGGAGAACTCTGGCAATAAGCAGAGTGAGTGATAGCAGAGAGGAAGGAGAGTAACCTTCACTCCTGGTCACTGGCAGACAGAGACACAGTCTCACAGCATCGTGGTCTCAGCTCAGGGGTGGCTAGTGGTAAATCCACTGGGATTCAATAAGCCTACGGTTGGGTGGGAACGAGCACCCCTCTCAGCAGTTGCATAACCCCTGGTGTTATTTCTGATAAGTTTTTTGCCTTTGGAATCTTGAAATATATGTATATGTTCATTCTGATGATTATGCCCATAAGCTGTGAACCTGTGAGTGATTTCATTATAAAAAAATGTCTGTATGGTATTTTGATCAGTACTAGCAGTTGTATATTTGTATAGAAGGACTATGTATGGCTTATGTCCTCATGAATTATTACTTACATGCGTACTGATTTAATTCAGACTTCATGTCTTGTTCTCCGGAGAGCGATACCCTTATCTTCTTTAGATAGTACCCTGGGTACACCTTCCCATAGAGATACCCTTCTCAAAATCCCATCAAGAACCTGGAGGAAGGACGTGGGGGTGCAAGGCCCTAAGAAACCCCAGATGGGTGTTTATCGATGAACGAGATTTCATCAGGAAATCTATGATCACTCATGACCATTAGATTCAGTAAGAGGAAGCTGGAAAGTTAAGGGTCTTAACTTTGATAGATGGTGAACGATGGACAAGATCCCGTCGGGAAATTTGCGGTCACCCACGACTGTTAGATTAGTAGGAGGAAGTAGGACGTTAAAATCCCTACCACTTTGTTTTTCTGTGCCTTCGTGGGGTAGCGAAGAGTTTAGGACCGTGGATCCCCAAATTCCATGAGAGTATCTGGACCATGGATTTTTCCACGTTCAGGAAGTCGTAGGAGAGCCCACAAGTTAGAAATCTGTCGGAGCCCTCAGATTTCGGCTGAAAAACCCGACAACCGTTGGATTTGTCATAATATACCCAAGGGTTAACACCCCAGTGGATCGGGGTTTTCCATTGTGGAAACCCCGAAATAGATCTGAGCCATCCGATTTACGGAGGCCACGTGTCGCGAGATCTCCCATTTCAGGAAATCGGGAATCACGGAATCGGGATTTCTGGTGACAAGAGATCGAGACTTTCCATTGTGGAAACCCTGGGATAGATCTAAGCCGTCCGATTTATGGAGGCCATGCGTCACGATATCTCCCATTTTGGGAAATCGAGAATAGCGAAATCGGGATTCCTGGTGACAAGGGATCGAGACTTTCCATGGTGGAAACCCCGGAGCAGTTGTGGACTGCCCGATTTAAGGAGGTGATGTGTCGAGAGATTACCCGTTTCAGGAAATCGAGGATCGGGGATTCGGGAGTCCCGTTGACAAAATCTTGGGCTCTTGCCTTGACGAATCCCGACCCATAAGGTCAAGACAATAGCATGTGGCTAAGTCCCAATGGACGGACACGATTCCTTCGAGAAATCTCAGGGTCTGTAACAATCGTCCGATGTGAGGAAGAGATGCCAGTTTTACGCTAGGGCATGAATGCGCATTAGGGTAAGTAGTGATCATATCTGGATGGCCAGAGTCCACCTGCCCAGATCTACAGCTGAGGATGCATTCCAGAGCCCCTTTTCCATTCTGCTTTTAATGGGGGGGGGGGGTCCGGAATTGGACACGTAACTCTCGAATAGTCGAGATTAATTCATCATGATCAACGACTCTCAGGTGGATTCCGGACCCCCCTTGCCATTCTTCCCTTAATGGGGGGGGGGTCTGGAATAGTGTGGCGTGTGAAGTGGGGCCCCTCCTGTCATGTAGACTACCATGTCGCGTTTCCCTCTCTACCACCTGTATTCCACTTAACCGCGCAACATAGCCATTTCTCATTGGTTGTTTGCTAACCCTGTAGGGATTCGTCCCCATTGGCCGATCTCTAGTCCTGTCAGGGTTCAACGGTTGCAGAGTCGAACAATTAGACATTACTATATCCCCGAGGCACGCAATACAATAGGCACTGTGTTCAAATTGAACCGTGATCACCTGGGAACGAAGAAAGAGAGAAAGAGATAGCTTGCACTAGGCCTCCATAGGTAATTAGGGGGTTCTGATTCGGCAGAAGACCGGAAAAATGCGATTGAGGTAGTGGGTATGTGACACCCCCCCACCCTTCATCAATTGCATTCCCCTACTTGCACTCCACGAGGCTAGGCCATATTTAACTGGGGAGCCCATTTCTGTACGTTTACATTCAACCCAATCATTTTTTATTCATTTTGTAATTGTATAAATCACATTTCAATTTTGAGCAAGTAGAGTAGATTTTGGCCATTGCAATCGATGGAATCTTTTTCCTTGGCACACAACAACCCATGCTGCCCTTGGTTGGGGAATTCCCCCTTCATCACCATCTTTGCAAATGTATCCATATCATGGCCCAAATACCAACTATCACTGCCACCCCTATCCCACATATATGTATTTTGACCTATCATCCACTCATTTTCAGTCTCACCCATTCAACATAGTTTACCCAATATCTGGTCATCCCCATGACACCAAATCGTGTTTTATGGTTGTTTCCACCATTCTATTTTTCCCCAACCAAGGGAATTTCTCAAGTCTCATACATATTGAACATGTTTCATGTCACCATTTATTCCATATTCACCTCCCTTCAATCCCCGATACATGTTTGATCAAATCGATGCCAAGAAGCTCTTTGCTTCTTGCAGTCGTGCCCCTTCCCCATTCTAGTTTTCAGTAATCATCAAAGATCACTGAATTTGATAGGCCATCAATGCCTCTGATTTATTGATACCTCGATTTAGAGCCTATTAAGTAATCAAAAGTGTCATCTTCCATGGTTTGACACCCCCGAGGGTGCTAAAAACATCTACTTCATAAACAATATTTGGTTTCTGTCATTTCATTTATGGTTTCATGACATGAGCATGGAGCATGCCCGCCTTGTTTGTACACAAATTTTCATTTCAGTTTTTTTTTTGGAGAATACTGGTCTCATTTCGAATCCCCTTTTCCTCCAATGGATCGCTCTCACAGTTCCTCTCAATAGTCGCTACAACTTCTATGCTATGGAAATTTCAGTAAAATAAACATTGATGTATTTCAGATATACATATGCTCCTAACCTCACACATCAGGGGGAATTTATTATTACCAAAAAATTTCTGATATAAATAATACAACAAATGAAGAAACAATCAACATACTCCCAATATTTATAGAATCAATTATAGCAATATGACCAAAAACTATGTAAAATACCCACAAATTTGTGTGCACTTCCAATTAAGTCAGCGTGCACGCATATGCACGAGCCAAAACAACTCCAAATGCACATAGTGCATGGCTTGCATGATTGTCGATGAATAAACCCACACAGATGCAAAAATGATGCAGTTTATGAATTTGGTTGGGCCTCAACCACTTCTAGGGTGAAGTAATTCAAGACAAGATCCCAAGATCGACCCAAAATCTCATCTTGGGGTGAATGAAAAGATGGGATGTACCTTAAATGGTCCTCCCATTCAAACTTGGAGAAAGTTATCAAATACCTTGTTATGATTCTATAAATATAGGGAAATTGCAAAAATAGAAGAAATTCATTACATTGTTATGTTGTCCAAATATTATTGGAGAAGCCATTTGTTCTCTTAAGAATAACTTGGGAAAGTATATCATAGGGGAATCTTTTCACCTCTTGGGAAGCTTTTCCATAGAGTTGTTCACCATTTTAATTAAAAATAGGAGAGTAATAACTCTACTTTGAGGAATTCAGGAGCCCTCCCTAGGAAGAATATGGGATTCATAAATCCCACATTTATCCTCTTGGTGTTCTCAATTTCAAAGACTTATCTGTTGGGTAACCACTTTTGGTGTTCAAGTTTCATGCATCCTTTGTTAAAGTTTTTTTAGTTTAGTTTCCATTGTTTATTATTCTCTAACCACTATCAAATTGTACCATGAAGGAAGAATCTCTCCATAATTGAATGATAAGGTAGTGAATTCTAAAATTTCGTCTATTTTCTTTATCGATGACCCTAATTGAAAGAGAAACAAACAACATATACTTTTTGGGAGGAGTGATGGAAGATGACAAAATTAATTTCATGGAATATTTAGAAGATCCCTATGAGGGACAACAAATTTTGTTTCTTCGAAAAGTAAAATCCCTATTACTGAGAGTGACATATGTTTGTTCCACGAGTGGTTATGATTTGTGAGAGGAGAATATGGGTTAAGGTGGAAGGGTGGGTAAAATTTTCCTATGAAATCAAGAAAATGGATATATCTTGATCATTTAATATGGTAGTGTTAGGCTCAACCCACTTAGAGTGGATCTAAACCATGAAGTTAGTGGAAACAAGGTCAAGGAAGGTTGTGATCATGAAGTAGTTAATGCCACTCATGCTAGTGTCTCAAAGGAGTTTAAATTGAAACTAAATAGTATTATGCATCACCATAAGAGAAGGGAAACAAATAATCTCTTAAGGTTGTTATTCATGGTATAGGTTTAAATAAAAGAGGCCTCTATTTGGAAACCCTAAGTGGTATTTTGGTTTGTTTAGATTCCAATCCAAAAGTGGTAAGTGAAAAGGATAAAGAAGCTAAAGAATCATGTTAAACATAATAATAATCATGTGAAAATAGTGGTAGGATAAGATATGTTGGAATAGGTGTTGGAGTATAATGGGAAGGCTCTAATTGGGAAATTTTACGGAAGAAAATATTTAGATAGAAAATAAATGATTGGATGTAGAGGGTTTAGTTCCTAGTATTGGGTTATGGTATAAATTTCATTTTTTATCCTAAGGATGGGGTTTATGTTTTGGTCAATGGAATATTCCATGAGGATCTTATATGGTTGGTGGTATTAGAGTTTAAGGTTCTCGTCATTGCAAATATGGTGAATTTATTTTCTTCCTAGATTAGAAACCTCTTTGATCTAGCTGATTTGGATAAAATTCCATAGGATTCCAATGAAACTCTGTATATATGATACCTTGAGGGGGATAGGATATATTTTACAAGAATTGATTGAAATAAATGAGACCTACAAACAAATTCCCTATAGGATTATGGTATGCATTTTAGTTAAAATTGTCTGGTGTGATAGACTTTTGGAAATCCTTGAAATTATGGTGGTGAAGATAGGGAAAATTAGAATGGTGGATTAGTAATGTTAACATCTCATTTAGGTGCATCAAGTGCTACATATATGGGTGTTTTATGTAAAACTATTCACAATCTTCGTAAAAAAAATGGAAGAAAAAGACAAACATGAGTTAGGGGTGAGTTATGAAATGGAAAAGGAATGTGAAAAGGGCATAAAAGAAAAAGGGACGAAACATCCAAATGAATATCCTCACCATATAAAGGGAAATATTGATAACACAATCATTCCTAAATATCCTAATGTATCCTATGAGTCAGATCAAGGTAGAGATTTAGTTTTTCAAGGGAAGAGATTAGGGTTTTTGGGACAATCCAATGCTAACTTGGCCCTCTGCTAATTTTTTTTTCTCTAAAATACCCTTGGAGAACCAAAAGGAGATTATTCCATCTTTTAATACCTGTTTAAAGGTTAAGTCATCAAATTTCAATTCTAATACCCTTTCTCCTTTGAACAATTTTAGTTTAGACTTCATGTTTAAATCATGTTGGCCCACACGTTAGTGGGTCTAAATGGAATTGGAAAAAAGTAAAAGTTAAATAAGGTGAATGGATCCCTTTATGTGTCATTAGGGAAATAAAATTACAAGCATATAGGATAGGAGAAGGTTAAGAGAGATGTGTGGACTCTCATTCCTCAACCCTAAATTATTCAAAAGTTGGTTTAGTTTATCTAGTAGACCTTTGTGCCAAACCTATGTATCAATTATTCCCTAGGAAGGAGGGGGATTTAGGTTTATGCCTAAAGGGGCACTAATCTATATATTGAAATGATAGGGTAATACTTTTAGGTGAATTAAAATTCATTCTTAACAAGTCAGAAGTACGAGTTGAAGTTGCAAGAGTGGAAAAAATTATATATTATTTTATATATAAGATTGAAGAAGCACGGATTGTAGATGTGTAGCCCATAAAAATTATGCCTAGCTAAATAAGCAATAACCTAGGTGAATATTGGATCTCAAACAGGCTTGAAAAATCCTTGATATTTCTAAGTATAATGACTAGGGTAGATAGAGTTAGATCCGAGGTGGAGGTTGGAGGAGCGTCTGATCACTTTCCCATTCAAGGCTGAGGATTTTTTTGATTTTGATATGTTTTGATAACTCAAAGGATGTTGGAGAAATTACTATTTTCGACAAACTAGTTCAGTGGGAGTTAACTGACTAGTTCTATTTTATACCATCACTATTATGCATGCATGCATTCCTAAGGAAAGCTAACTACTTGATTGCTTTTCTTAATTATGGAATATTATTCCCTTTATATGAGTGTATTCCACTCATTCATTGTATCATATTTCTCATCATTGTATCAATCATCATTCATTGATCAACTCATTAGAGTAGTGTGAATATATTTTCCCATTCTTCCACATTGAATCTCTCATCCTTTCTTGATAAGATTTTTTGTACTTGCTTTAGCTAGATCTCATGTGCAGGTTTTCAAGAAACATTGACATGGTATCAGAGCTAAGTTTCTTGGAGCAAGCCAAACAAGCCAGAGAAGAAGGAAAATCAGAGTTTCGATGAGAAAAATGTGTGGTCGTACCTTTCTACAGTAATTTATCCCAAAATATTAACTTTCAAAGGAAATGACCCAAGCAAGAAGTAAATCAACCCATTCTGCAAGTGGGTTTTCAACCATTTGGAAATGTTCTTCCCTGTTTGCTCAGAAAGAAAGCCAAAAGATCGCATCCTAAAACTGATACGAATTCATGGTTGTATCTTTATGCAGTGATTTATCCCAAAATATTAACATTTTGAGGAAATGACTTACGTGAAAAGTAAATTGACCCATTCTGCAAGTGGGTTTTCAACTGTTTGGTGAAATTCCTCACCGTTTTGTTAGAAAGGAGGACATAATGTAGCCTCATGAAACTAATACAAATCCATGGGCATACCTTTCTATAGTGATTTCTCCCAAAATATTAAATTTTTGAGGAAATAGCTAGTGTGTGAAGTAAATCGACCCATTCTGCAAGTGGATTTTCAATCGTTTGGTGAAATTCCTCACCATTTGCTCAAAAAGGAAGTTGGAATATCGCCTCCTGAAACTGATACAAATTTTCCATCTTGGGAGAGATGGATACGACACCTATTCTACAGTCAAACTTGGTGGTAATCCTCACACTATAAAATTATTTTGATTGGAATCCCAAGGCTGAATTCCAACTCAAAAGGAAAGGACTATACAACTTGATGATGGGGAGAAAAACAAAACCTACATTGGCAATTGAGAATATCAAATGGGTAAACCAAAAGGATGAGGCCACATGAATTCGTCTTGAATTGATTTCAATTGATTTATGGTTACATGTTGTTGCATGCAAGACTCCAAACGCGATCTGGACCACCTTGGAAATTCTCTTTGGAAAACATGATCAAATTAGAGGTCATATGCTTGAGGTAGATTTGAATACTTTGGATCCTAAAAGTTTTGATAATATACACTATTTCTTTACTAAGTTTAAATATTTGATATTGAGCTTAGAATCTTGTGGTATTGATAAGTCTAAACAAGTGGACCAACTTCTTCTAACAATTTTGGCCAATCTAGGACCAAAATATGTTGTCTACGTTTCTACTTTCCATTCTGGCAAATATCTCATGGGAACAAATTGGAACATTCATACAATGGATCAATTCATTGATTCTCTCACACATAAGCAGGAAACAACCATTCATATGGGCCTAATAAATGATCCTAAAGCACATGCACTCACCATTCATGATGGAAAAGGATCATCCAAACAAAAAGGAAAGGGGAAATTACATCCAGAGCCAAAGAAGGAGGGGTATTTCAAAGCCTTCAAGGATTCTTAAGGTTCCAAGGATTCTTCAGGTTCCAAAGACTCTTTAGGTTCCAAAGATAAGACGAAGAAGAAGAGAAAGTAGTGCACTTACTGCAATAAACCAAATCATGAATAATCCACATGTATGAAGAAACATATTGATCTTATGGCATAGGTACTTCAATAGAACAACCTTGGAAACTTCATTCCTTAAGGATCCAAGAAGAATACGAAAGAAGATATTGTGTCTAAGAAAGGTAATCATCATGATCTTGTTGTAATTAATTCCTCATTTGATTCATGGATTATATATTCTGGCGCATCACATCATATGGAAACAAAAGATGAAGTTTTTACTTCTTTGAGATCATGTTCAAGACCCCCTATTCTCATGGGGGATGATACTCCAATGGAAGTACCAGGAGAGGGGAGAGTGGAACTCCCTAATGGATGTTTTGAGAATGTTTGACATGTTCCAAATATTTCTATGAATCTTCTCCCAATTTATTAGATCACTCAGAAAGATAAAAAGGTTGAATTTACATCAAATTAAGTTTCTGTACTTGACATTCATGACAATTCCATTATTACAATTGGTGAGGTAGATCACAAATCAAGGTTGTATAAATTAACTAAGTTTGTTGACTAGAACTCCTCCTTACTACTAACACATGTTGATGATAGTAGTAGAGTAGGGCATGAGATATTTAGTCATTTAAACTTTAGGTACATGCAAGGACTTGTCAAGCAAGGAATGGTCAAAGGATTTCCAAATATTTAATTTTCTGAAGGGGTTTTTGAAGGCCACATTATTGGAAAACATCGTGAAGAGAACTTTGAAAAAGGGAAGACAAGGAAAACCTCCTCTTCCTTGGAACTTTCTCATAGTGATCTCATGGGTCCGTTTCCACATCCATCCATCAACAAATCAAGGTATGTCCTTACATTAATTGATGATTACTCACACTATACTTGGGTTTATTTTCTCAGGAAAAAGTTTGAAGTTTTTGAGCATCTCAAAGACTTCAAGGCTCTAGTAGAAACACTGACTAGGAAGAAAATCAAGATCCTCTGTACAGACAATGAAGGAGAGTGTATCAACAAATATGTTCAGAATCTTTTTCATGAGGTTGGTATCTAGTTGCAACATACAATTCCATACACTCCACAACAAAATGGAGTTGTTGAAAGGAAGAACAAATCTTTCAAGAAGATGACCAATTTCATGTTGCATGTGAGGTCTCTTCCTTCCAAGATTTTGAATGAGGCACTTAACTATGATACTTATATACATAACGTATCTCCTCATAGATTTTTTGAGGACATGACACCTTTTGAGGCTTGGATAGGTGACAAATTGGATGTCACACACTTCCTCATATTTGGATCTCGTGATGGGCCCATATTCCTTCTGGAAAGAGGAAAGCATTAGATCCACAAAGAACACCTTGCATCTTTGTGGGATATCCAGATGATGTGAAGGGGTATAGGTTGATTGATCCATCTACATACCAAATCATCATTGAATGTGTTAGCACTAAAAGTCACACTTTGACTGCTAAAGTGTAATCTCAACACCCATCAGAATGTAAAAGATAATTTTGGTTTTGAATAGTTGGATCAACAAGATGGAGAAAGAAAGGGAGAGGGCATCAAAATGCATATCAGTAGTCTACACCAATGGGCAATGGATTCATAAACATTCTACTCATCGAAGGCACTAAAGATGCTCAACAAAAAACAAGATTATATGCTGATAGATGGAAGAATGAAGAAGGAAAACATAATATAGAATGTTCACTAAACAAAGATCCTCTCAGTTTAATAAATCAACTTGAATAAAACAATGACTAATAGGAAAAAGTACAACAGATCCTCTGTTGCTTAGGGATCCATAAATCATTGGCAGCCTTTGATCCTCAAATCTGAAATATATTCAAATAAGAACATATATAAACAAAATAATTACAATCTAAAATCAAAACTCTCATGAGTCTCCAATAGCAATAATGATTACAATCATAAAATTCCCACGGGCTTACTAATGAACACATATAGGGAAACTGCCTGCTCCTACTCTCTCTAGCTTCTCTTGGCACATGAATCCAACCTTTTTCCAAGAGCTCTCTCCTTAATTAAATAGAAAATAGAATCAAAATATCCTTAGGAGGTCGAATCCCATTTCCTCCATTGGACTCTAAGCCTTGGAGATAGGTAGCAACAATCAAAGAGAGAAAAATCCAACAAACTTCTAATTTTCAGGAAATTGTTGGATATCATTAATAAATTGTTTCCACCTCACTGCATTATGTCTTTAATGGAACTAAAAATTAGGTGTAGGTATCCCTTGACATATAAATGATCCTTTAAAATCCATTCAAACCCTCCTTGATAGGTGGAAACCTCCCCCCCGCTACAGGAAATTCTGTAGCACTGCTGTAAAACAGTTCTGCACATTTTGTAGTGCCACTTCCGTGTCTAATATATCTCTAACCATAACACATTTTTCAAAAAGGGGAGAGGTTTTTTTTATTTGTTATGTGAGGAGAAAAAAATTCCTCTAGTTTTCAAAAATACCTTCCAATTTGTTCATAATACAAGTTTTGAGTTAGTCACTCAAAACTTGTAGAAGCATCGTGTCGTGGGTCGCACTGCGTAGAATGGTCACACTCTGTGTCTAATATCTATCTAACCATAACACATTTTGCAAATCTGAGAGAGGTTTTTGTTATTTAGTATGTTATGAACAAAAAAATCCTCCAGGTTTCAAAAATAAATTCCCATTTGTTCATAATCCAAGTTTTAAGTTAGTCACTCAAAACTGGTAGAAGCGTCACGTCATGGGTCGCATTGCTCCCAAAATGCAACAAAACCCTCATTTTTTTTCTCTTTTTGAGTTTGAAGGATGGTGTTGATGGTGTAATTTGGCTAGGTGATTCCATTGCACCTTTTGGTAGAGAAACTATAGAAAAGTATGTGTAGATGATTATGTAGCGCCAGGTGCGATGAAATCTCTGTCTTTTTTAGTGTTATGCAATTAATCCTTAAAAACAAAAAAAGTCTTAGTAGATGGACTATGAGTCTATAAATGCCTCCAGTAGGTGAAAATATAATATTTCCCTTAAGACTTAAAAAATATAAGGATGAATGACCCATAACAACTACATGTGACCCTTTACAACTTCATGTGATAACATTGGCTCCACAGGGGATAAAATCCTCCCCGTGAGGCTCTAAGAACTGCTGCAACTCCAATGCCTTATCTGTTGGGATATGGAGTCATCTATGAAACCAACCTCTGATACCACCACTTATTCATGAAAACTGAAAAACTTTCTTAGAAATTGAAGGAAATAAATGCTCGGGAAGCGAGCTTATTACCCATGCTACCCTCCCCTAACCAAAATTGCAACTTGGTCAAGTAAAAGAAGATTTTCATAGTAACCATTCAAGTAAATTGATGACTGAAATTATCACATCTATGTCACTGATCAATGAATAATAATATAAGTATAGTGACAACAACATAAACTCCTTCATAAAACCATACTCACCCATGAGTATCGATGAAATAATGCAATTTGAAATTTTTGGAAAATCTGAAACCTAAGACTCTAACAGGGCTGCAAATGGATCCTTAAAAACAAGATCAGAAGCATGTTGATCCACAGAAAATAACTGCTCATTCGCAAATGCCTTTTTGCTTGCAAATAAATGACCTTCTTGTTCTTTGGAAACCAACTCTTGATCATCAACAATTGTAGTCTCTTCTTCATAAGAATGATCACATGATAATTGTACAACAAGATTTAAAGCATCATAATTATGATAATCCAAGACCATATAGTTATCGATGCAATCAACCACTACTACATGCTCAAAATGGTCTGAAAACTGATCATAAGATTGATATGCATTCTTGTCCATAGAAAAATTTGCAAATATTGAAGAATCTGATTCCAAATGTGAATCATACTTAAATCCTTGTTGTTGTTCTAGATATGATTTATACTCGTTGTCTTCCTGCTCATGTACATGCAAATTTTCAGAATATGCTTACATACGAATCCTCTTGCTAGAAAAGATGTTCTCCTCAAATTCTTCAACATCTTCAAATAAGTATCTCAGAGATGAATATTCCCTTTCTCTCAGGAGAAGGACAAGATCTGAATGTTGATCCATTTCATAGTACACTATGGCAACGATCTCAGAAGGTCGGATTTCCACTGGCATGCTATGATAAACACTGTAAAACCTACTATTGAAGATAACCAAGGCTTCCTCTTCCCCTCTCCTCAAAGCATTAAAACCATCCAAGTACTGATCAAGGGACTTTTTCTCACCCCAACAATTTAAAAATGAATTGCATAGCTCGATCCAAGAACCAATGGAATCGACTCCCAAACCTTTAAACTACACATCAACATCTCCAAACAAATATTTGGAGAACAACCTCAAGGTAAAATCATCATGAACTATCTCAAACTGATAAACAAAGTTCTCAAAGGACTCTAAATGCCTCTCAACTATAACATGATCTTCTCCAGAGAACCGAGGAAGATACTCTAGGAAATCAAGACGATAAGGATGAAGGTAATATGGAAGCCTTAAAGGTTTAAACATCTTGTCTCTGATTCTAGTTTGAAAACTAGTGGGATGGATATGAGGTTTAACAAACTGATGGAAAAGTTCAATAGTAACAACAGAAGGTGATGAGATTTGAGAAGGATTTGAATCAGTTTCAACCTCCTCAAGGTTACAAGGATGATCAAATTCAAGAGGGATTTGAATACAACGCTCATCCTTATGAATAGGCTGAGGTGAGGATACAAGATCAACATCTACAACACAGTCAAAAGGCAGGTCTTCTTCTTCCAATGAGCGATATATAAAGGAAGGTTTATGATCATACGAATAAACAAAGCACAAGATGATTCTCTTTGTATGTAAAAAAAAAGATAGGAAAGAGATGATAAAGAAAAACATGAGTTCATGTAGAAAACTAATGAAATGATACCTAGTTTTACACTTCTTCCCCTTCATCTTTCTATCAATAGGATCCTCCCCAGTGGATTCTTTGATTTTGGAGTCCCTAGGTTTTTTGTGTCCCTCTCTTGTCCACCATCAAGATATGGATATATGTCATTCTTCCTAGGGAGCTCTTCAATCTGCTCAAATTCATCCCCGACAATGGTGCCAAAAATGTTAGCACTGAAAGTCACACTTTGATTGCTAAAGTGTAAGCTCAACACCCATCAGAATATAAAAGATAATTTTGGTTTTGAATAGGTGGATCAACAATATGGAGAAAGAAAGGGAGAGGACAACAAACTGCAGATCAGTAGGCTACACCAATGGGAAATGGAGTCATAAACATTCTACTCATCAAAGGCACTAAAGCTGCTCAATAGAAAACAAGATTATATGATGATAGATGGAAGAAGGAAGAAGGAAAACATAAGATAGAATGTTCACTAAACAAATATCATCTCAGTTTAATAAATCAACAAATACTTGAATAAAACAATGACCAATGGGAAAAAATACAACAAATCCTCTGCTACTTAGGGATCCATAAATCATTGACATCCTTTGATCCTCAAATCTGCAATAAATTCAAATAAGAAGATAGATTAAGAAAATAATTACAATATGAAATCACAACTCTCATGAGTCTCCAATAGTAGTAATTCTTACAATCATAAAATTCCCACAGGCTTACAAATGAAGACACACTGGGAAACTGCCTGCTCCTACTCTCTCTAGCCTCTCTTGGCTCATGAATCCAACCTTTTTCCAAGATCTCTCCTTCATTAAATATAAAATAGCATCCAAATATCCTTAGGAGGTCGAAACCCATCTCCTCCATTGGATTCTAAGCCTTGGAGATAGGTGGCAACAATCAAAGAGACAAAAATCCAACAAACTGCTAATTTTCAGTTAATTGTTGGAAGTCATTAATAAATTGTTTCTACTTCACTGCATGAGGTATTTAATGGAGCTAAGACTTAGGTGAAGGTGTACCTTGACATCTAAATTATCCTTGATAATCCATTCTAACCCTCCTTTACAAGTGGAAACCTCCCAACAAGGCGAATATCCAATCAACAACCACTACATGAAATTTCGTAGCGCTACTGTAAAACAACTCTGCACATTTTGTAGCACCACTTATGTGTCTAATATATCTCTAACCATAACAAATTTTGAAAAACTTAGAGAGTTTTTTGTTATTTGGTATATGATGAACCAAAAACTCCTCCCGTTTTCAAAAATACCTTCCCATTTGTTCATAATTAAAGTTTTAAGTTAGTCACTCAAAACTTGCAGAAGCATCGCACCATGGGTCGCACTGTGCAGAAGGGTCACACTATGTGTATAATATATCTCTAAACATAACACATTTTGAAACATTGAGAGAGGTTTTTGTTATTTGGTATGTGATGAACAAAAAACTCCTCCAATTTTCAAAAATACTTTCCCATTTGTTCATAATCCAAGTTTTAAGTTAGTCACTCAAAACTTCCAGAAGCGTTGCGTCATGGGTCGCACTGCTCCCAAAATGCAACAAAACTCTTGTTTTTTTCACAATTTTTTCTCTTTTTGAGTTTGGAGGATGGTGTACTTTTTCTAGGTGATTCTGTTGCGCCTTTTGGTAGCGTAAATACAGAACAATCTGTGTAGACAATTCTTTAGTGCCAGGTGCTACAAAATATCTATGTTTTTCAGTGTTATGCAATGAATCCTAAAAACCACAAAAAGTCTTAGTAGATGGACTATGAGTCATAGGTGAAAATATAATATTTCCCTGAACACTTCAAAAATATAAGGATGAATGACCCATGACAACTGCATGTGACCCTTTACAACTTCACGTGATAATAGAACATAGTGTTCATTTTGAGGAGATTCATTTGCATGCACCTATAGTGAAACATGCAAAGACTCTTATGCCTCCATCAGTTCCAGAAATCAAGGATGATGATTCCATACACTTAGATTCAGAATCAAATTCATAGGATTCTTTACATGGAGTTGAGAAGGTAGTATATCCAAATGAGGAGCCAGGGTCGGAGCTTCAATAGATGCCCAAGTGGGTATAGTCCACACTTTAGGCAACATGAAACCTTGTAGAGAATCCATTGGATTCGAGGAGGAATCAATCTCAGCAGGAGGATCCCTCTCATGTACTTTCATCTTATGAACCAACGATTCCCATGCATTGCTATAAGGTTCATATTCTGATCCACAACTCTATAGTGAGGCTATGGGAAGAAACCATGCAAGAGGAGTATGGTTCAATTCCTAGAGAATTAGACTTTGTATATGGTTCCACTTCCACTAGGGAGGAATCTTGTCAGATGCAAATGGGTCTATAGTTCCAAGAGGGAAGAAAATGGTCATGTGAGGAGGTACACAAAAAGACTAGTTGCAAAAGTATTTCAACAGATTCATGGGATAGATTATGATGAGAACTTTGGTCCTATAACAAAGATGGACTCTATTCGCTTGGTTCTAGCCATTGAAACAACCAAATGATGGGAATTTCACTAGATGGATGTGAATAATTCTTTTCTTCACAGTGACCTTTCAGAGGATATCTACATGGAGAAACTACAGGGGTTCATTTAGAACTGGTTGATATATTTTATTAATTATGAAATATTCTACCCTATATATGAGTGTATTCCACTCATTCATTGTATCATATTGATCATCATTGTATCAATCATCATTCATTGATCAACTCATTAGAGTAGTGTGAATATATTTTCTCATTTCCTTTCTTGATAATCTTTGTTTGTACTTGCTTTAGCTAGATCTCCTGTGCAAGTTTCGATGAAACATCGACAAAGGAAACAACACATTTTTAGTTTGCTAAAATCATTAGAGAAAATTAAGAAGCAATGTCAATCTAACATGTTTTAAATTTGCTAAAACATTAGAGAAAGTTAAGGAAGCAATGTGAACCTAAAAACTTTTTAATTCGCTAAAGAATTAAAGAAAGTTAAGGAATAAATGTCAACCTAACAAGTTTTTAATTCACTAAAGCATTAGAGAAAGTTAAGGAAGAAATTTCAACCTTGGCGACCAAGCATAATAATTTGGATGGGGTAAAGGATACCAAATGTTAAATTGAAGAATTCTATGAGAAGAATGAGGTATGGGTTTTTACTTGAGAAGAAAAATCAATATTAAGGAACTTGCCATATAAGAAAAAAATGTTATTGGATTACAGGGATGAAAAGTGAAGAATGTACAACAAGGCTATCTAAGAGGATGGATTATGGAATATGGACAAAGATTATGATAGTAAGGCAAGGAAATTCAAGGATATATATGAAATGGGGGTTAAAATTTCAAACATGTTGCAGTTTCTCCAACACCTAGAAGCATTATATATCCTCGCAAAATCAACATGTTATATAATTGAATATCTGTTGGGAATTAATTAATGTTTGAGGATATTTGGAATACCTCAGAAACTACTTATAAACAAATGTTGATCATATTAAGTCTTGATAGACTTTGGTTTTAGATTATACAATATAACTTTTCAATATCACATTTTCCAATAAAGAGGATATTTTCAGGATTCTTGTTCTTAAGCATGAGTTCTCACTAAAAATATGGAAGGACATAAACCAAAATAAAAAAGTTGGAAATCTTGCAAGAAACCATTCTTATATTCTGAATAAGATCAACATGAAATAAATCAACAAACAATAGCTTTAGAAAGATAACAATACAAGTCCATAATTGTAGATCAAAGAATCAAATATTTCCTCATAGGATATAGAAAAAGACAATGATACTAGGATTTCCTCCTCAAGAGTGGTAGTTGTAAGTGAATCCCCATCAATATGATTGAAGGAACATCATGAATTCAAAAACTTGAATTGCAATAAGGAGTTGGAACTCCATAGGAATCATAGAAATCTAAATTATGACTCTTGGAGGTGGATTGAAGTTCAAAAGAAGAAATGGAAAAATGGTAGGATCAAGGATTATTTTCTTCATTAGTATTTGACATGCATTCCTCAGTCTTCTTGCTTCATATCTTAAGAAAAAAGTAAGGATTGGTAATTTAGAGTTCTTTTGTTTGTTTTTACTAAAGATGATAATTTTTAAATGGGATTAAAATGAAATTTCCATGAAATGTATGTGCTATATGCACACAATAAATGTCATTTCCAACCAATTTTTGAATAAATAAAACATAAAATCCTCTCCATAATTGAATGATATGGCAATAAATTCTAAAGCTTTCAAAAAAAATTAAAGTATAACAATTCCTAAGTTTTTATTCTTTGACCACTATCAAATTGGAAAATGAAGGAAGAAACTCTCCACAATTGAATGTATCAAATTGGAAAATGAAGGAAGAAACTCTCCAAAATTGAATGATAAGTTAGTGAATTCTATATTTCTGTCTTTGTTATCTATCAATGATCTAAATGAAAGAGAAAGAAAAATAAATTTTCTTTTTGGGAGGAGTGATGGAAGATGGAGATATTCATTTCATGGGATATTTGTAGGATCCCTATAAGGAAAAGACAAATCCATAGTATTGTGAGTGACATAAGTTTGTTCCATGAGGGGTTTTGATTTTTGAGAGGATAATATGTCTTAAGGGGGAAAGGTGGGTAAAAGTTTCCTAGGAAGTCAGTAGGAGGGATCTGTCCTGATCATTTAAGATGGAAGCGTAAGGTACAACCCACCTGGACTAGTGGATAAGAACCATGAAGTTAGTGGAAACAAAGTCAAGGAATGTTGTGGTAATGAAGTAGTTAATGACACTCATGATAATGTCTTGAAGGAGTCTATAGATCTTGAAACAACCCTAGTTAGGGTGGAGGATAGAGAAAAATACAATGATACTAGGATTTCCTCCTCGAGAGTGGTAGTTGTAAGTGAATCCCCATCAATATGAATGAATAGACATCATGAATTCAAAAACTCGAATTGAAATAAGGAGTTGGAACTCCATAGGAATCCTAGAAATCTAAATTATGACTCTTAGGTGATTGAAGTTCAAAAGAAGAAATGAAAAAATGGTAGGATCAAGGACAATTTTATTCATTAGTATTTGGCATGCATTCTTGAGTCTTCTTGCTTCATATCTTAAGAAAAAAGTAAGGATTGGTAATTTAGAGTTCTTTTGTTTGTTTTTACTAAAGATGATAATTTTTTGATGGGATTAAAATGAAATTTCCATGAAATGTATGTGCTATATGCACACAATAAATGTCATTTCCAACCAATGTTTGAATAAATAAAACATAAAATGATCTCCATGATTGAATGATAAGGCGATAAATTCTAAAGCTTTTCAAAATAAATTAAAGTATAACAATTCTTAGGTTTTTATTCTTTGACCACTATCAAATCGGAAAATGAAGGAAGAAACTCTCCACAATTGAATGATAAGTTAGTGAATTCTATATTTTTTCCTTTGTTATCTATCAATGATACTAAATGAAAGAGAAATAAAAATAAATTTTCTTTTTGGGAGGAGTGATAGAAGATGGAGATATTCATTTCATGGGATATTTATAGGATCCCTATAAGGAAAAGTCAAATCCATAGTATTGGGACTGACATAAGTTTGTTCCATGAGGGGTTTTGATTTTTGAGAGGAGAATATGGCTTAAGGGGGAATGGTGGGTAAAATTTTCCTAGGAAGTCAGGAGGAGGGATCTGTCCTGATCATTTAAGATGGAAGCGTAAGGTACAACCCACTTGGAGTGGATATGAACCATGAAGTTAGTGGAAACAAGGTCAAGGAATGTTTTCATAATTAATTAGTTAATGACACTCATGATACTGTCTTGAAGGAGTCTATAGATCTTGAAACAACCCTAGTTAGGGTGGAGGATAGAGAAAAAGACAATGATACTAGGATTTCCTCTTCGAGAGTGGTAGTTGTAAGTGAAGCCCAATCAATATGAATGAATAGACATCATGAATTCAAAAACTCAAATTTTAATAAGGATTTGGAACTCCATAGGAATCCTAGAAATCTAAATTATGACTCTTGGAGGTGGATTGAAGTTTAAAACAAGAAATGGAAAAATGGTAGGATCAAGGACTATTTTATTCATTAGTATTTGACATGCATATCTTAAGAAAAAAGTAAGGATTGGTAATTTAGAGTTCTTTTGTTTGTTTTTACTAAAGATGATAATTTTTCAATGAGATTAAAATGAACTTTCAATGAAATGTATGTGCTATATGCACACAATAAATGTCATTTCCAACCAATGTTTGAATAAATAAAACATAAAATCCTCTCCATAATTGAATGATAAGGAAATAAATTCTAAAGCTTTCCAAAACAAATTAAAGTATAACAATTCCTAAGTTTTTATTCTTTGACCACTATCAAATTGGAAAATGAAGGAAGAAACTCTCCACAATTGAATGATAAGTTAGTGAATTCTATATTTCTGTCTTTGTTATCTATCAATGATACTAAATGAAAGAGAAATAAAAATAAAATTTATTTTTGGGAGGAGTGATGGAAGATGGAGATATTCATTTCATGGGATATTTATAGGATCCCTATAAGGAAAAGTCAAATCCATAGTATTGGGAGTGACATAAGTTTGTTCCATGAGGGATTTTCATTTTTGAGAGGAAAAAATGGCTTAAGGGGGAATGGTGGGTAAAATTTTCCTAGGAAGTCAGGAGGATGGATCTGTCCTGATCATTTAAGATGGAAGCGTAAGGTACAACCCACTTGGCGTGGATTTGAACCATGAATTTAGTGGCAACAAGGTCAAGGAATGTTGTGGTAATGAAGTAGTTAATGACACTCATAATAATGTCTTGAAGGAGTCTATAGATCTTGAAACAACCCTAGTTAGGGTGGAGGAAAAAGAGTATTATCCATCACCATAAGAGAGGGAAAATGATTAATATCTTAAGGTTGTTATTCATGGTATAGGGATAACCAAAAGAGGCATCTATTTGGAATGCTTAAGTGGTAATTTAGTTTGTTTAGGTTCCAGTCCATAAGTGTTAATTGAGAAAATGATAAAGAAGTGAATTAAAAAAAAGAAGAATAAGGTGAAGACATGTGGTAGGAGAAGACATGTTGGAATAGGTGTTGGAGTATAATGGGAAGACCCTAATTAAGAAATTTTATGGAAGAAAATATTTAGACAGAAGCCTAAATGACTAGATGTAGTATTGGGTTATGGTACAAGGGTGGCCATGGTTTATGTTCTAGTTGGTGGAAGATATCATTAAGATCTAATATGGTTGGTGGTATTGGGTTCTAAAATTTCTATGATTGCAAAAATGGTAAATTTGTTTTGAACCTAAAATAGAAACCTCTTTTAGCCAATTGATTCCCTAGGCTTCCAATGGAACACTAGATAGATGATATTTTGAGGGGGATAAGATACAATTTAGAAAAAGTGATTGAAATCAATGAGACCCACCAAGAAATTACATATAATATTATGGTATGTATTTTAGTTTAAATTGACTTGTGAGATGGACCCTCTGAAATCCATGACATTGTGGTGAGGAAGATAATGTAAAAGAAGATAATGAATTAGCAATGTTAACATCCTATTTACATGCAAGTGCTACATCTATGGGCTTGTTATGGAAGAATATTCACAACCCTCAACAAAAATGAAGGAAGAAAAACAAAAAACAAGAGTTAGGGGTGAATTATGAAATAGAAAAGGAACGTGAAAAAGCCATTAAATAAAAAGGTACAAAACATATAAACTAAAATATTAATAAGGGATTCATTCCTAAATTGCATAATGTGTCCCATGAGTCAGATCAAGGTACAAAACATATAAATGAAAATATTAATAAGGGATTCATTATAGGATACAATTTAGGAAAAGTGATTGAAATCAATGAGACCTACCAAGAAATTAGAGATAATATTATTGTATGTATTTTAGTTTAAATTGATTTGTGAGATAGACCCTATGAAATCCATGACATCGTGGTGAGGAAGATAGTGTAAAAGAAGATAATGAATTAGTAATGTTAACATCCTATTTATGTGCAAGTGCTACGTCTATGGGCTTGTTATGGAAGACTATTCACAACCCTCAACAAAAAGACTATTCACAACCCTCAACAAAAATGAAGGAAGAAAAAGAAAAACATGAGTTAGGGGTGAATTATGAAATAGAAAAGGAACGTGCAAAATCAATTAAATAAAAAGGTACAAAACATATAAACAAAAATATTAAGGAAAATATTAATAAGGGATTCATTCCTAAATCACCTAATGTGCCCCATGAGTCAGATCAAGGTACAAAACATCAAGGTACAAAACATATAAACGAAAATATTAATAATGGATTCATTCCTAAATCGCCTAATGTGTCCCATGAGTTGGATCAAGGTACAAATTGGGGTTTTGGAGGAAATAGATTAAATGTTTTCAAGATAATCCAAGGCCAACTTGGTCCTCTGTTAAAAAAAAGTCGCTTAGACAAAACATATAAACATAAATATTAAGGAAAATATTAATAAGGTATTCATTCCTAAATCGCCTAATGTGTCCCATGAGTAAGGTACAAATTGGGGTTTTGGAGGAAAGAGATTAAATGTTTTCAAGAGAATCCAAGGCCAACTTGGTCCTCTACTAAAAAAAAGTCTCTCAGACAAAACATATAAAAAAAAATATTAAGGAAAACATTAATAAGGGATTCATTCCTAAATCGCCTAATGTGTCCCATGAGTTAGATCAAGGTACAAATTGGGGTTTTGGAGGGAAGAGATTAAAGGTTTTCAAGAGAATCCAAGGACAACTTGGTCCTCTGCTAAAAAAAAGTCTCTCAGATACCCTTGCAAAAACAAAAGGAGACAATTCTAATACCCTTTCTCCTTTGAAAAATTCTAATACCCTTTCTCCTTTGAACAATTCTAGTGTAGACTTCATGTTTAAATCATGTTGGTCCATGCTTTAAGGGGTCCAAATGGAAATGGAAAAAAAGGAAGAGTCAAATAAGGGGAATGGATCCATTTCCATGTAATTAGGGAAATATAATTGCAAGCCTCTAGGATAATAATCTGAAGCTATTGTTTCATCAAGCAATCATGTCATATATAATTGTGGTAATAACTCTCCATAGAAAATTTCATTAATTCACACAAAAGAATACACCGCATAATCATACATCAATACAAAATTATGCATTCAATCAATGCAAGGAAAATAATACATCATAGAATTATCGATGCATTAACATGTCTAGATTGGTCACAAGTTTTTAATGATTTCCATATGATAAAACTACATATTATTTGAGCACAGTCAATTCCACAATTGAATGATAAGGTAGTAAATTCTAAAGATTTCCAAAATAAATTAATCAACATACTCCCAATATTTATAGAATCAATTATAGCAAGATGACCAAACACTATGTAAAGACCCACAAATTTGTGCACACTTCCAATTAAGTCAGTTTCATCAAGCAATTATGTCATATGAATATGAAGCTATTGTTTCATCAAGCAATTATGTCATATGAATATGAAGCTATTGTTTCATCAAGCAATTATGTCATAATCGTGATAATAACTCTCCATAGAAAATTTCATTAATGCACACAAAAGAATACATCGCATAATCATACATCAATACGAAATTATGCATTCCATCAATGCAAGGAAAATAGTACATCATAGAATTATCAATGCATTAACATGTCTAAATTGGTCACAAGTTTTTAATGATTTCCATATGATAAAACACCATATTATTTGAGCACAATCAATTCCACAATTGAATGATAAGGTCGTAAATTCTAAAGATTTCCAAAATAAATCAATCAACATACTCCCAATATTTATAGTAATTCAAGACAAGACAAGACCCTAAGATTGACCCAAAATCTAGTCTTAAGTGTAACATTTTAAATTCCAATCATTGTAATCTTTCCTTTAAAAAAAATCACATTAAAATTGGAACTAGGCATTTATGAATTTGATTGGGCCTCAACCACTTCCAGGGTGAAGTAATTCAAGACAAGACCCTAAGGGTTTTAGATTAGAGAATATAACTTTTCAATATCAAATTTTCAAACAAAGGTTTTAGATTAGAGAATATGACTTTTCAATATCATATTTTCAAACAAGATCTCTGTCCCTAAGCATGAGTTCACACTAAAAGGAAAGGACATAAACCAATACAAAAAAGTTGCTAATATTGCAAGAAGCCATTCTTAGATGATGAAGAAGATCAACATATAAGAAATCAACAAACAATAATTTTAGAAGGATAACAATGCAAGTCAAATATTCCCTCAAAGGATAGAGAAGAAGAAAATAATGAAGAGATTTCCTCTTCGAGGGTGGTAGTTGTTAATGAAACCCATCAGTATGAATGAAGAGACTTCATGAATTCAAAGATAAATTCTATATGTGAGACGAACAACTTGCGATGTAAGAAGATAAATTCTATATGGAAGATGGACAAAGATTATGGTAGCAAGGCTAAGAACTTCAAGGAGATATTTGAAATGGGGGTTGCACACATCCCAAAACACATTCACTATTTCGAAAACTATTTTGTCATTCTATTAGCTGACAAGTATGATAGGATATTGCAATTCTAAATATACCGCATAATCATACATCCATACATAAATCTAAATTGTTAATGATTTCCATACAATAAAACACCATATTATTTGAGCACAATCAATCCTCATTAAAAAACACTTAAATTTTCAAACTTGTTGCTGCTTCTGCAACACCTAGAAGCATCATATATCCTCTCAAACCCAACATGTTATAATCGAATATCAGTTGTGGGTCAAAATATTCCGCCATTTCTGGCTAATACCAAAATCAATTTCATCAATTGATAGCCTAATCCTAGTGACAGAAGTGCATTTATATAAAATCCCTCTCGGTAGCAAGAACCTTTTATTCCAAAATCTGGTTTAAAATATCTAACAGCCATTAATCCGGGAAGCATTTGTTACCTGTGATCAGCGGCTGGACTATGTAGAGAGACCAATCACAAAGGGAAGCCCTGCATGAGCTACAATTTACGAGCAGACGCAGAAGCTAGTCAGTCACTAAATCCAGTTTATCAAAACGATATCAAACGATACAAGTACAGTGAGTGGCTCCTTTGGGCCACCTGGACATTAATGTCGGTGAGTTTGAGCACCATGGGCCCCTGCACATCCCCTACCAAAACCCTCTTGTCATATGAAATTTGGAGTGCGCTCCTTTCCTCACCTTCCTCCAACAAATTAGAGTCATCAATCCATGACTTCCAGGAATTCCAAAAAGGAGCCCCCTCTTCATCTTCTACAATCTTCTTGATGCTGCCGTTCCAATTAATCTTGTAAAGTGTTACAATGTACCCAGAAATCACGATCTCATAGAAACTGTAAGCCGGCTGATCAACCGTTCCCTCCTGAAACAACAATATATAGCCCAACCCCCACCGCTCAAAGGGGGCTTCACCATCATCTAACCGCTCACATCTCTGGTAAAGAGATTTAACAGAAAATTTTCCGAATAACTCGATCTCAACATAAAGCGGGGGCTTCTTCTCTTCTGCAGAAAAGACGAAAGGCCTGCTACTAAAACGTTGGCATTGCCATTTCCCTTCACAATCGTTTTCATTATTTGTGACGGTGAATGCCCATTGAGAAAAGTCATAGGGCTCTTTCTCTGTCAAGGTCCCGAACGTCTTTCTCATGTAAATAATATAAGTAATGCCCCATTTCCTATCCACAGAAGAAGCAGAAGTGGAAGTGGAAGAACATCTATAAACGTAATATTCGCAGTTATCAGTACAGATTGGCAACGATGGGAGTCTCTTCCATGGACTGAATCTTCCTTCTCTAAGATCAACCACCTCCACATCGTAAACTCCTTTTTCACGAACGCAGGTGAAGGAGTATATGCACTCATCATTATCATCGCACACAAACTTGACATGCTCTTGAAGATGGAGAGGGATTCGAGGGACTGGAAGACTCCACATCTTAGGGCGGTGGCAGCTGTAAACCCAAAGAGCAAGGTCTTCGTGGGAATTACAAGGGCGTATGAGGCGTGGTGTTCGGTATAAAACGATCAATTTGGAGAGGATACGAGGGTGGCGGAGACGGGCGTAGGGTGCGAAAGAGTGTGTGAGGGCCTGAGCCCATGATCGGTTCAATGCCGTTAAGATTGGACGCTGATACCAGGGCAACCTGGTCATCACTTCTCCAAGTACAATGCCATTTTTAAGTCCTACTATTAAATGGCCATTTTCTGCATAAAAGAAGAACAAATTAAAATGAAAACATAGCACAAATCGGTTAAAAGACTGTAGTGGTTTTGATAAAAACCAGTGGAAATCATTACCTGTCTGGTTAGGCGCTGATTTCTCGTTGCCCTTCGGCTCCATTGAAGCAACTTCTCCGTCGTTATCCTGTTCGTCATGTTTCCTAACATTCGTTTCTGATGGAAGTTCCATTTTAGTTGGTGGTCGGTTGATTCAAGCAGAGACTCACTTTGAAGATTTTGAGATAGATCCGATGCACGAAGGAGATTTAGAGATAGAACCCTATTAAACACGAGTGAGTAGCCTTATGAACTGCGGAGATTTAGAGACAAAACCCTACTAAACAAGAGCGAGTTGCCTTATGCACTGAGGAGATTTAGAGACAGAACCCCTACTAAACACTGAGTTGCCCTGGTGCACCTTCAGTGCGTCCAACTACAGACAATCTTGCTTGACCGGCAAGTAGAGGTAGAGATAGAATGTATATATATGTTTACTTTTTATTATGGACCATGTAGTTGAAAACTCATTTTGTGGATTTTTAGTGAACCGGAGTACGTTAGGTAGTCGGCGGGTAGGAAGTTGAAAACAAAACCATCGGACGGTTTCAACAACTCCATTATCTGTTTTGACAGTTTGAACAAAGAATGATAACGGTTTGACAACTTCATTACTTGGTTGGATGGTTTTAACAACTCCATTATTTGTTTCAACAATTCCATTATCTGTTTTGACAGTTTCAACAACTC
>ML785446.1:355572-367510 GCA_009831015.1 Picea engelmannii
AACCTGTAAGGGAAGTCATAGCTTCCCCTGATGAGGAGACTCTTGAAGATCATGATATAACAGAAGCTCAAGAACCTCCTTAGATGACCTTCTCCCATAAAAGAAAGCTTGCTTGGTCAAGAGAGCTTATTCAAGATGGAGAGAAGTATGGTGTTCCAGAAGGAACCATGAGACAGGTAAAGAAACCAAAGCCATTCTCCAGTTACACGGCTTTGATGTACAATCTACTTGATGAAGAACCAACATGTTTTGAAGAGGCCATCCAGAAGAAGGAATGGGCAGATGCCATGACAGAGGAATATCAATCCATAATAAAGAATGATGTGTGGGAAGTTGTTCCCAGACCAAAAAGTAAGGATGTGGTATCATCAAAATGGATATTCAAGATAAAACATGCTGCTGATGGAAGTATTGATAAATATAGAGCAAGATTTGTCACTCGTGGATTTTCCCAGAAGGAAGGAATCGACTATGAAGAGGCATTCGCTTCTGTGGCTAGATACACTTCGATCAGAACCATTATAGCTCTTGCTGCCAAGATGAAATGGAAGCTGCACCAGATGGAAGCGAAGACAACTTTTCTGAATGGTGTCATTGAAGAGGAAGTGTATATAGAGAAACCCCAAGGATTTGAGGTTGAAGACAGGAAGTCTCATGTCTGTCGATTGAAGAAAGCCTTATATGGATTGAAGCAAGCTCCTAGAGCTTGGTATGGCCATATAGACAGTTTCTTGACGAGCTTGGGCTTTACCAAGAGTAAAGCAGATTCAAATCTCTACTTCAATATCATGGAAAATGAACCAGTAATACTATTACCGTATGTGGATGAATTATTCTTAACTGGAGAAGAAAAGATCATCACTGAATGTAAACAGAGACTTGCTGCTGAATTTGAAATGAAAGACCTTGGCCTAATGCATTACTTCTTAGGTCTTGAGGTATGGCAGAGTCCGAAAAGAATCTTCCTTAACCAGGGGAAGTACACAGTCGAAATCTTGAAGAGATTCAACATGCTCGAATGCAAGTCCATGAATACACCCATGGAAGAAAAGCTGAAGCTGCTGGTCGATACTTCGTCAGTTTTGATAGATGACACTCTGTACAGATAGATTATTGGATCGTTGATGTACCTGACGAACACTAGACAAGACATTTGTTTTGCAGTGAACACCTTGAGTCAGTTTCTGGTGGAGCCCAGACGTGTTCATTTAGTGGCTGCAAAACATGTGATGAGGTACCTTAAAGGTACAATGGATTATGGTCTCATCTATGATGGATATCATGACTTCACACTAAGTGGATATACTGATGCAGATTGGGCAGGAAGCGTTGCTGACAGAAAAATCACTTCCAGATGTTGTTCCAGTTTGGGATCAGCTATGATCTCATGGCAGAGTAGGAAGAAATCCAGTATTTCTCTCAGCATAGTGGAAGCAGAGTACATTGCCGCATGTTATGCTCGCTGTGAAGCTATATGGCTTCGAAAGTTGCTGACAAGCCTATTTGATTTGGAGATGAGGGAAACCGTGATTCTATGTGACAATCAAAGTTGTATTAAAATGACAGAGAATCCTGTGTTCCACAAAATTTCGAAGCACATAGAGATCCGCTATCATTTCATCCACGACATGGTACAGAGAGGAGCCTTGAAGCTCCAGTACATTAGCACAGATGAATAGGTTGCTTATGTGATGACTAAGCCTCTATCTCGTGTAAAGTTTGAACACTTTCGAGATAAGCTTGGTATTGTCTGAAAGGACCTTCCCTGAAAGGGGGAGTAGATGTATTCCTTGCTTCTTGTAGTGTCCCCAAGCCTGAGCCCCATTGCAAATCTTGATATATGAAATGAATTGTAAACATGTTTTATAGGATGGTGAGCCAAGTTTGGTATAAGATGGTAGGCTTATGTGTTTGTTAGGCCAGGGAGCCTAAGTGTTGAAGGCCAGGAGCCTGCTGATGTACTTGTATGTATGAAGATCGATTAATAAAATATAAACACCGCTAGGTGCAGACTGACCACGATGAATGAGTGAAGGGGGACTGAGCGTCCACAGAGTGGGCAAGGGATTAGGGGCTGGAAGGTGGGAAAAGGGGCTAAGTGTTGAGCCTAGGGGCCAAACCTAGGGGGCTTAAGCCTGGGTATAATATTTTAATATTATTTCCCAAAAGACATGTGTATTTTATTTTATCCTAAGTTCCTAACAATGGAAAATGTGCAAAAGGGATGCATGCGATGGGAACGCATGCATTTCCCAGGGTGACAAGTGTCAACCCTGGTGCATGCGAATATAATAGCCGAGATGAACCGTGTGAGGGGGATCTTCTCCATTCGACCCGACCGTCTGAGCGTGAACCAGGGCGGCCTCTGTAAGAATACCCTCGTACAATCCCGAAACCAAAGCAGGGAGACTATCCTATGATTGCCAAACCTGATTGGGAAGTGCGTGTCTATTTTTCCCAATTGATTGTTGCGGCCACACAGTGCTGGACTGCACATGGCATGCTGGCCAGAGGAAGCTTTGTGCTAAGCTTGTATATGACCTCTCTTCTGGTGAGGGAGGCGACGGTGGTTGGAAGAGGCAAGTTGTCAGGCCTGTGAGTAACTCTTTCCAGGTGAAAGAGTTTATTGGGAAGGGGTTTCATCTAGAGAGTGCCCAGCACCAGCTACGAGCTCAGAGACTTCCTGATCCGGCCTATTTCCGAGACCCAGAGAGGGAGGTTAGCACCGATGGACTGTGCGTGTGAAGGTGTATACTCTCGGGCGGAACAGGCATGTGGGGAATGAGAGCCTAGTAGTAGTGGGCGTAAGATGGCATCTTTGGGGAAGAATCCTTCCAAATATTTCTGTGTTATTTCCCTGTAACCTCAGCCTAGCCTAGGATTTCTTTCCTTAGGGTGGAGCTCGGTCCTAGCTCGGGGTTGATCCACTGTTGAGATGATGAGCAGTGTGGTCTAAGGCTGGGAGGTTCGTGGAAGGCCTGCACTTGGTTGGTGGATTTCACCACTGTTACAAGATAAGTATCTAATTATGTTCTTATCACATTTCCACATGATTGTGCTGTATATATTATCATGATTCCGCTGTGTATATGAATTATTATGGGATGTTATGGATTGTTTATTCGTAGCAGTAAAATTATATGTTTTTACTCTGAGACTTAAACGTGTTTAATTACTATTAATTGTATGTGGAGTATATACTGGACTGTATGTGTTATGTAATTCCAACGCAAGTGTGTATAGATTGTTATATTGCACATTAAAAGCCTTGGTCAACAAAAAGGTACACTACAAATTGGTATTAGAGCCAAGGTTTCAACGCTGAGCCTAGATGGGCCAGTGGAGCAGTCTTTGGAATGAGAATGCGAGGGGAAATTGAGTCGGGAGGACCAATTTCGAACCCTAGTTTTCTCCGAAGCGTCAAGAAGACACTTGACGAGTTTTTATTAAGAACTCAGGAAGTATAGCGGTGCTACGAAACCGCAGGCTTGTGTGGTGTATGGCCACGGGGTGACATGTCTCTACACCAATGGTGTTAGAACCTTAGGATCTGTTCGGGAGGGAAGGCGAGCTCTCATGACCGTCGGATATGGAAAAATGTACGTAGGAATTAAAATTACTTTTGAAGTACATAGGAATGTGGGAACATCGCGATATGCGAAATTCCGAATTGGTTAGGAACCATCTGAGATGTCAGATCTCGGTCGGAAAACCCATCAGCCGTAGGATTTGATGGGATATGTCCGAAGGTTAAACCTCCGAGACTAGGGGTGAAATATTTGAAATAGATCTAGACCGTCCGTAAAATGGAGGACATGTGTCGTGAAGATTTTCTACTCTGGAAATCGAAAATTGCAATATCAGAGTCATTGGGAAAAATCTCGACAAAGGAGTCATCTATCAGTATTTGGGTCATCGGGATATCGAGAATCGTAGGGACAAGAAGTCCATGCATTGTGAAACTCCGAATCCCGAAACCCCGACGAGAGGTTTGACTACGGTCATGAGGTAGAGGTCACGTGGACCAGGAGCTAAGCCTGGAGGGCTAACGTGTGAGGGACGTGTCAGGATTCAGAGAATTGCGAATCCTGAGGACATGTGCTTTTGGACATTGGGAAGTCCGAAACCCCTATAAGAGTAAAAGACTGTGGTCTTATGAGAGGCGGTCACATGGACCTCAGATGAGTCGGGGGGCTAAGGCAAAGGTGCATCGAAAAATCGGGGATCGGGAGTTCGTGAGAACAGGAACTCACGTCATCGAGGAGCACAAAACCCCGACACCTGAAGCATCAATTGGGAGTTGTGCCACGTGGACACATAGAGTTGTACCACGGGCCAATGGGGACGAGAAGAGAAGCAAGAAAGGTGGGGCCCGATGACATCGTTGAAAGCAACGTGGAACCTCATGAACTTGCCACGTGCCACCATGGTAGTGGGCGACAGATGTGCTGTGGACCCGTAGGGTAGAGTGAGTCGGAATTTCAGAAGTCAGGGTTTGGAGAACAAAGCGGGTCTGAAATCCTCGTGGGCCGAAACCCTGAAACTTGAAGTCCCGAAATGCCGAGAAGATGGAAGTTTCGAAAACCCAAAGTCCTGGGTACCGAAACTCAAGGTCCCGAAAGTCCCGAAATATCGAAAATTGAAGTTTCGGACACTCGAAAAACACAGAGCTGAGCAGAGCTCAGGCAATTTGTGAAATTGAAACACTTTATTAAACATCGATGGTTATGAAATATGACTAATTGTCAAGAGACGAAGGCTTGACAAATTTGAGTCGTCTGCGTATTAGATTACAGAGGACTGACGAGTGCTAGAACTGTTTGGGAAATTACCTCAAATGCAAAGAAATGGGAGAGATACATGATACTCTAGTTCAAGAAACTTTTTTTTAAAATGAAATATCTTTTTTTATTTTGTCCGAACTGGCTTATAAATATTGTAAATTGTTCGCGAAAGTTTAATGGACTGACAAACTTTGAATTGAACTGCACAGTGCATGTGCAGAGCTCAACGAAGGTTAGGATTCCAGTTAACCAACGCCGAATATGGAGTGGGGAAAAGTGCAGTTTACCCCTGAAATATAAGATGAACGGGAAGGAAAGGATGTTAACCTGGGAGTCGAAGGTTCGAACTCTAATGGACATGGAAAAGAGATGGATAAGGCAGAACACATAATGAAAATCCTCGAAGGATTGCAAAGAGTGGCCAAATCTCGCAGAGATGATAGCCGAAAGCTCATGAAAGTCAGGGACCGGCATGGTGCATTAAATTTAAAATTTTTGAAGAGTCTGGAAAGAATAGAGAATAAAATCGAGAAAGAAAGATACTCAAGTATGACGGGTAGTCGCAGAACCCATGGGAGAAGAAGTAGGTCAAGGAGTGGTAGCCGACATCTTAGTCGCTCCCAAAGACATTCTGACAGTAAGACACACAGTAGTTCAAGCCCATCCCCTACTAGAAAACATCAAAAATCTGGAAAGGAGGAATTGAAAGGAGAGATGAACAAGATTAAGCCTCCAACCTTCGATGGAGAACATAAAAAGGAGCAAGATGCTGAGACCTGGTTGCTTGGCATGAAGAAATACTTCCAACTGTAGAATTATTTTTCCCATGTAGAAGGAAGAATTGCAATGTACCAACTGAAAGGAAAATCCTCCATGTGGTGGGATCAGCTTGTGCAGGTGCAGCACATCAGAGAGAAAGAGGTCACTTGGAAGGAATTTAAGAAATATTTCGAGAAGAAATACCTGACTAAAAGATACTATGACAGAAAGATGAAGGAGTTCTTCAAACTCAAGTTGGTCAGTATGACCATTGATGAGTATGAACGAAGTTTTCTGGAACTACTGAATTATGTCCCATTCATTAAAGACGAGGCAGTTAAAATTCATAGGTATCTGAGTGGACTGCCACCTTCCATTGGTGACAAAATTCAATACAATGATCCTAAGACCATGGAAGAAACCATAAGAAGGGTGAAATGCCTATACGAACAACAAAGAGAAAAGCCTACCTTTCGGAAGGATTGGGATGACCAGAGGAGGGTTAGGAAGGAACAGAGGTAGAAGGGAGACAAGCCATCCTTTTTCAAAAATAATCTTCAGGGACAGCCATCGTTTAGAGAACCGAGAATGACTGAAGAAAGACCACAAAGACAGAGACAGGCGCCCATTCAGTGTTGGGGCTGTCAAGGAAACCACAAGTACAGAGATTGTCCCCATAAAAATGGTAAGGCAAGAACTGTACATACTATTTAGCAAGATGAAACAGTGGGGGATTTGGGCAGCAGAATGCCGAGGATCTATCCAGCCCTCGACAACAAGCAAGCGGAATTTCAATCGCACATGATCAACAACCGACCACTTGTTATTTTAATTGATTTAGGGGCTAGCCATAGTTATGCAGATCCTAGAGTGGTGGAAAGTTTGCATCTAACGAAGAGAAAACATGAGAAGTCTTGGTTAGTGCAGTTATCCACAGGGACCAAGAGGAAGGTCAGTGAATTGGTTAAGTCCTGTTCAGTGGACATGAAAGGAATGAACACTAAGGCTGAATTGAACATTCTGCCTTTAGGCTCATATGATTGCTTAATTGGGATGGACTGGTTGGACCAACACCATGCCCTTCTGGATTGCCGTAACAAGAGATTCACTTGCCTAAATGAAGAGGGAAATCAGGTAACAATCCAAGGAATCCCCAGAGCCGTGGCTGTTAGAGAAATCTCAGCCATGCAACTGAAGAAATGTTATTGGAAAGGCTGTCAATTATTTGCAGCCGGGTGGAGGAAGCATCCCAAGATGTAGTATCGAATTTGGAAGACCATGAAGTACTCAAGGATTTCAAGGATGTATTTCAGGAGGTACTTGGACTACCTCCGAATAGAGATATCGATTTTTCTATAAATATGATGCTTGGAACAACTCCAGTTTCGAAAGCTCCTTATAGAATGAGCACACCAGAGCTGAAAGAGTTGCAATTGCAGCTCGAAGAGCTACTAAAGAAAAGTTACATTCATCCCAGCGTGTCACCGTGGGGAGCCCCAGTCCTATTCGTGAAGAAGAAAGATGGGACGTTAAGGCTGTGCATTGACTTTCGGCAGTTGAATAAAGTCACTGTCAAGAAAAAATATCCTCTGCCAAGGATTGATCATCTTTTTGATCAGTTGAAGGATGCTAAAGTATTTTCGAAAATAGATCTCCGATCTGGATATCACCAAGTGAGAATAAGGGATGAGGACATCAACAAGAACGCCTTCAGAACAAGGTACGATCATTATGAGTTTACAGTGGTGCCGTTTGGATTGTCCAACGCGCCTGTTGTCTTTATGTGCTTAATGAATGGAGTGTTCAGAAGTTATCTGGACAAGTTTGTCATAGTCTTCTTGGACGATATCTTGGTGTATACCAAGACAGAGGAAGAACACGGACAACACCTTAGAATGGTGCTGCAGGTGTTGAGAGAACACCAGCTGTACGCAAAACTGAGCAAGTGCTCATTTTACCAAAAGCAAATCCATTACTTGGGACACATTATATCAAAAGAGGGGATCGCTGTGGATCCTGAGAAGGTACAAGCCATTCGAGAATGGCCAACTCTAAGGAATGTGACAGAAGTTAGATCTTTTATGGGTATAGTAGGCTACTATAGGAGTTTTATAGCTGGATTCTCAAAGATAGCCCATTCTATCACTTCCTTGCAAAGAAAGGGGAAGAAGTTCCAGTGGACTGATGAATGTGAGAGTAGCTTCCAGCGATTGAAGCAACTACTCACTAGTGCTCCAATCCTGAGGATTGCAGACCCAAACAAGGATTATGTAGTGTGCACAGATGAGTGTAAGGAAGGGATGGGAGGAGTTCTCAGCCAAGAAGGATTTGTAGTTTGCTATGAATCCCGGAAGTTGAAGGAACATGAAAAGAATTACGCCACCCATGATTTGGAGCGGGCAGAAATCGTCCACACCTTGAGGAAATGGAGACATTACCTCATGGGAAAGATATTTGAATTAAGAACAGATCACAACAGTCTGAAATATTTATTTGATCAGCCAACCTTAAATGCCAGGCAAATTAGATGGCTGGAATTTCTGTGGGAGTATGACTTTGATATCCAGCATATCAAAGGGAAAGAAAATAAGGTGGCTGATGCACTCAACAGAAAAGCGCACGAATTACATGCTACAACCATTAGCATGTACATAACTGAGATTAAAGACAAGATTCTTGAAGCTGCAAATGCTGATTTGCAGTACAAAAGACTTGTAGCAAAGCTACAACAGCATGAGAAACCACAAACCCAGGAGAGTTACACCTTGAGAACTGATAGTTTACTTTTGTATAAAAACATAGTGTATGTACCTAATGACCGAGAATTGAAGCTGGCAATTCTAAAAGAAATGCATAATGTGACTTATGCTGGTCATCCTGGATATCAAAAGACTGTGGCAGCAGTCAAAAGCCATTATTTTTGGCCGGGGTTGAAGAAAGAAATTGCTGAATACATCGCCAGATGTATGGAATGCCAAAGGGTTAAGGCTGAGCATAGACACCCAGCAGGGTTGTTACGGCCTTTACCCATTCCTGAGTGGAAATGGGATGTGGTAACAATGGATTTTATCACAGGATTGCCCAGAACAAGCAAGCAACATGATTCAATCATGGTGGTGGTGGACAAGCTTACTAAAGCTGCCCATTTTATTCCACTGAAAACCACCCATAGAGCAGCAGAGGTTGCTGATATCTTTTTAAAAGAAGTTGAACGCTTGCATGGAATTCCTAGGACAATTGTGTCTGATAGGGACCCGAAATTCACTTCAAATTTCTAGAAAGGACTGTTCAAAGGATTCGGAACAAATCTGAACTTTAGTACAACATATCATCCCGAGTCTGATGGACAGACAAAGAGAGTAAACCGAGTAATAGAAGACATGCTGAGAATGTATGTGATGGATAAACCATCAAGGTGGGAAGACTACCTACATTTGGTCAAATTTGCCTACAATAATGGGTATCATACATCTTTGAAGATGAGCCCATTCGAAGCACTTTATGGAAGAAAGTGCAACACTCCAGTGAGCTGGGATAATCCAGCTGAAAGAGTAGTAGTTGGACCTGAACTCCTCAAAGAGATGGAAGATCAAATGATAAAAATCAAACAGAATCTGAAAGCTGCCCAGGACAGGTAGAAAAGTTACGCTGATAATAACAGAACCCATAGAGAATTCAAAGTGGGTGACCATGTTTTCCTGAAAGTAAAAACTAACAGGAGTTCCTTGAAATTGGGAAGTTGCGCCAAGTTGGCAGCAAGATTTTGTGGGCCATTCGAGATCCTGGAAAGGATTGGGCCAGTTGCATACATGCTTGCATTACCTGCATCTATGACTATACATAATGTGTTTCATGTTTCACTACATAAGAAATATGTACCTGATGCTAATCATGTTATCGATTGGACTGTGATCCAGGTGGAACCAGAAGGTGTCCTGCAAGTGCATCCTGTGCGCATATTGGACAGGAAAAGCAAACAGCTCCAGAATCGAGCTATAGAGCTTGTAAGGTCCAGTGGATCTGGTACGGTCCTGAAGACGCGACATGGGAGCATGAAGAAGTAATGCGGGCAGAGTACCTGCATCTTTTTGAAAATTTTGAAATACTTGCAGAGACAGTGTAAGTTGCACTGAGGACAGTGCAAAAATAAGGGGAGGGGGATTGTAGTGTCCTCAAGGCCGAGCCCCGTTGCAAATCCTGATATATGAAATCAATTGTAAACATGTTTTATAGGATGGTGAGACAAGTTTGGTATAAGCTGGTAGGCTTATGTGTTTGTTAGGCCAGGGAACCTAAGTGTTGAAGGCCATGAGCCTGCTGATGTACTTGTATATATGCAGATCGATTAACAAAATATAAACACCTCCAGGTGCAGACCAACCACGATGAATGAGTGAAGGGGGACTGAGCGTCCACAGAGTGGGAAAGGGATTAGGGGATGGAAGGTGGGAAAAGGGGCTAAGTGTTGAGCCTAGGGCCCAAACCTAGGGGGCTTAAGCCTAGGTATAATATTTTAATATTATTTACCAAAAGACATGTGTATTTTATTTTATCCTAAGTTCCTAGCAAGGGAAAATGTGCAAAAGGGATGCATGCGATGGGAACACATGCATTTCCCAGGGTGACAAGTGTCAACCCTGGTGCATGTGAATATAATAGCTGAGATGAACCGTGTGAGGGGGATATTCTCCATTCGACCCGACCTTCTGAGCGTGAACCAGGGTGGCCTCTGCAAGAATACCCTCGTACAATCCCGAAACCAAAGCGGGGAGACTATCCTATGATTTCCGAACCTGTTTGGGAAGCGCATGTCTATTTTTCCCAATTGACTGTTGCGGCCACGCAGTGATGGACTGCGTGTGGCATGCTGGCCAGAGGAAGATTTGTGCTAAGATTGTATATGACCTCTCTTCTGGTGAGGGAGGCGACGGTGGTTGGAAGAGGCAATTTGTCAGGCCTGTGAGCAACTCTTTCTAGGTGAAAGAGTTTGTTGGGAAGGGGTTTCATCCAGAGAGTGCCCAGCACCAGCTACGGGCTCAGAGACTTCCTGATCCAGCCTGTTGTCGAGACCCAGAGAGGGAGGTTAGCACCGATGGACTATGCGTGTGAAGGTGTATACTCTCGAGCGGAACAAGCATGTGGGGAATGAGAGCCTGGTAGTAGTTGGCGTAAGATGACATCTTTGGGGAAGAATCCTTCCGAATATTTCTGTGTTGTTTCCCTGTAACCTCAGCCTAGCCTAGGATTCCTTGCCTTGGGGTGGAGCTCGGTCCCAGCTCGGGGGTGATCCACTGTTGAGATGATGAGTAGTGTGGTCTAAGGCTGGGAGGTTCGTGAAAGGCCTGCACTTGGTTGGTGGATTTCACCACTGTTACAAGATAAGTATCTAATTATGTTCTTATCACATTTCCACATGATTGTGCTGTATATATTATCATGATTCCACTGTGTATATGAATTATTATGGGATGTTATGGATTGTTTATTCGTAGCAGTAAAATTATATGTTTTTACTCTGAGACTTAAACTTGTTTAATTACTATTAATTGCATGTGGAGTATATACTGGACTGTATGTGTTATGTAATTCCAATGCAAGTGTGTACAGATTGTTATATTGCGCATTAAAAGCCTTGGTCAACAAAAAGGTACACTACACTTCTGACCTCGCTGTTAGACGTAAAGCAAGATGAGTCATGCTTCTGACCTCGCTGTTAGATGTAAAGAATGATGCTGTGTGTTCCTTGATTCTGACCTCGTTGTTAGATGTAAAGCAAGATGAGTTATGCTTCTGACCTAGTTGTTAGACGTAAAGCATAACGCCGTTGGTTCCTTGCTTTTGACCTAGTTGTTAGACACAAAGCAAGATGAGTCATGCTTCTGACCTCATTGTTAGATGTAAAGCATGATGTTGTGTGATCCTTGCTTCTGACCTCGTTGTTAGACGTAAAGCAAGATGAGTTATGCTTCTGACCCAGTTGTTAGACGTAAAGCATAACGCCGATGATTCCTCGCTTCTGACCTCGTTGTTAGATGTAAAGTGAGATGTTGATGTGTTCCTTGCTTCTGACCTCGTTGTTAGACGTAAAGCAATATGAGTCATGCTTCTGACCTAGTTGTTAGACGTAAAGCATGACGTTGTGATTCCTCGCTTCTGACCTAGTTGTTAGACGTAAATCAAGATGATGATATTACTTGCTTCTGACCTAGTTGTTAGACGTAAAGAAAGATGTGACTGACAATGAGCTACCAACTTAACCGCTGTGACATTGAGCTAGTGTAGTACTGTGATGTGACAGCCTAGTGCTGTAATGAGGTATCATTTTTTACTGATACATGTTTGATGCAGATGATGATAGCATTCTTTTGAGAATGATGATGCTGCTGATGAAGAAA
>ML785446.1:367560-418489 GCA_009831015.1 Picea engelmannii
AGAGCATTCTTATTATTATTTTGTTATTGGATTAAATCCCCATTGTGTATTAATCATGTCATTATTATTATTATTATTATTGGATTAATCCCCATTGAGGATTAATCATGTCGGTAATTGTATAAGGACCAAATCCCCTTTTGCGGATTGGTCATCAGACAATTACAAAGTGCAGAATAAGAAGTCGACCCCAACAGTTATAATGGAAGAGCCATATTTAATTAAAGGTGGGTTTACCCACCCTGTGTGAGAGGTCGGCCCTGCCAGATGGTGACTCTTCACACGTGCCAGATTGATATAAATAAGAGGCTAGCACATCACTTCTAAGACACACTTCACTTGCTCATTATATTATGAGGCAAGCTGCAATTACAAGTTGGAGAGAGGAGAAGAAGGGTGGCGCATCTCTTGAGGAGGAATTTTCTGTATTGGTTTGAGTTATCTCTTGAACATTGTATAAGCTATTTATGATAAGGAAGTTTTGCTGGGTTTTCTTCCCCTAGAGGGTTTCCCAGGATAAATGCTGTGTCTCTTGTCGATGTGTATTTCTCAGTGATCTTGTTCTTATGATGCTCTTATCTATTGAAATGCAAAGAACTATAATAATATCATAAACATTAACAGAAGAGAAGGTCAAGCACAAGAAGAAACAATTAATGACAAGAAGAATCTTGGTATATTCTGTTGGAGGGAATCTCATTCGACATATTGCAGAACTATAGACTGCCAAGAAAATGTACAATGCCTTGGTAAAATTATTTGAACGCAAGAACATTAGAAGAAAGTTAGCTTTGAGAAATGAGCTCTGATGCATCAAGATATCAAAGTCATATACAGTCAACACATATTTAACAAAGTTCTCCCAAATAATAGAGCAACTTAAATATATTGGAGATGAATTTCCAGACACAAAACTTGTCACTATATCTCTTAATGGATTACCAATATCATGGGAGCCATTTATTCAGAGAATTTGTAGATGTAAAAAGATACTCAAGTTTGACCACCAATGGCTTGATTGTGTTCAAGAAGAAACCCAAATTCTATTCAGAAAAATCTTGCAGAAACCCCGAGAAGAAGAAGCAGAACAAGCATTTTCGGCCAATGCCAGAAAAGGGAAAGGGAAATTCCAGAAGAAAAATACAGGACCATCAAGAAAGAAGAAGGATCTTTATTCAAAGATCCAATGCTACATTTGTGACGAGTTTGGTCACTATGCTAGATATTGTCCTCAAAGGAAAAGAAAAGAAAGAAAAATGGTTTGATATATTATGAGCATCCACAGAAGAAGACTAAACATGACGATGGTTATTTCTACAAAATACATCAGTAGAATCTCTACAAATCTCACTGTAAGTATAATTTAGTTATTTTAATTATTTTTCTTTTGTATTGGGCCATTTTCCCCAGTATGGGAGTCCATTTTTACTTTTGGTTTGGTTATTATCCTAGTACAGGAGTGGATTTGTGGTTATTATCCCTATGGGAGGCCATCTTGGTTATTATCCTAGTACATGAGGCCAAAATTATTATATTTGTTAGAAGGGCCATTATCCCTAGTACGAGAGCCCATAGTTCTAGGTTAGGAACAAGAGATGTGTGACAACAAGAAAAACAAACTTGAAAGGACTCAGAGGGAGTCAAAATTTGGAGGGATTCATTGATCATGAAGAATCCATCTTGGTTTCGTGACACTTTGCAGGACACAAAGGGGAATGAAACAAACAAAAGAGTGGTTCGAGGATTCTCTCATATAGAGGGAGTTGACTTCAGAATTTGAGATGAAGGATATTGCAGGACTTCATCAGAGACATGGTGCAGGAAGGAGTAGTGAGGCTCCATCACTTATCCACAGATGAGAAGATATCTTACATTTTCATTAAGCCTCTATCTGGGACAAGCTTGGCAGAAATGCAAATGTTTTCCTAGGAGAGTATTGATGATAGCAACATTGTGTTGATATTCCAATATTGATCAGACGGACTTGACCATGTGGGAATAGACCCAAATGTATTCTTCATTGGACTGAAGATTCAAGTTGCTACTAGATCTCCTATGTGTGAATTGCATCGAGAATTGAAACTCTCATGAGTAGGTGAGTAGTTAATTCACGAGTAGGTGTGTAGCCCCGATAAGCATCGGGTCAACTCTATCTCCACAGGAACTGGGTTGCAGACCAGAGGAGATAGGGAACATCTACATCCAAAGTAGATGTGCCCCAATGTAGTCTTCGACGGACTAAAGACTTGAGGTTCTTGAGGTGAAATTCCATGTGTCTGATAGCATCGATCTGAATGCATTCACAAAGTGATCCTATGAGAGGATCAACTATGAGGTGAATGTGGCTCCGGTGAGGTCATGATTCTTGTCATGGGAAAATAATGACCTGAGGTGCTAGACACATGGTGGTGGATATGGATCATCAATATAGCTAAATGAGGCTCATGGATATTGTGATATTATCCATGACAAAAGAATACCAAGAACAAGTATGATGATATGTTTTGACGATTGCTACCTGATGATGTTGATAGTAATGATGATACTTATGATGATGTTACCTATAGAATGGTATACAAGACTATGTGAGTCTTTCCCATGCCATGTGAATATGGATGGATGTGTTTGAGACCATTAATACCTCCCTAGCTAAGAGGGAGTGTTGATATTATGGTAGTTGTAGGAGGTATTAACCTCCATATGTAACCTTTAACTAGAATAGAATATTATGAAGCAAGAGAAACCCTAAACATATGTCTAAAAACCCTAGAATACACGTCAGCTCAACAAAATATACAATATTAAGGTATTATCCTCCAGGATGACAAGTTGATCTCACAGGAAAAATATAATTACCAGAAAGTCAGGTTGGCCCAGCTAGAAAATTCACTAGATATATTAATATAAATAGAGGATGTCTTGGCTCATTTGTTCACTCACCCCCACTCAGGAAGATAGAAACAATGCACAAGTTTGGAGGACGAGGAGGAGAAACTGCAGTTGTATGATTTTCTCTTGTTCAGTCCTTCTAGTACTTTATCTTCTGTGCTACCCTTGGATAAGGTGTGCTCTCTTGGCCATATGTTGGTTCTTGTGTGGCTTCCTGAAATAATTCTTTTTGTCAAAGGTTAAGGTGATCGGGGGTGGATTTTGTGCCTATGGATGGGTGAAAATGGTGTAGAATTGTCTATGGTGAACCAATAACATCTACATTATTCTATCATATACATATATGCAAATTTACATCAAAATACTTGAAAAAAAAATTCTGCAAATTTACGACTCCAACAATAATTCCCACCAAAATATCACGTTCCTCTCAATTCACTAACCCAAGGAATGCACCAATCGTTTATCAGGGTTAACCCAAGGGATGTACCATATATTTATCAAGGATAACCCAAGGAATGAGCCATTCATTTATCAAGTTCCCCAATGCAGTTGGTTAGGAATCCAAGATGTGGTTTTGGAGCTCTAACTGCTCAAAACAGAGTCTTGCATTCTTTATTCTTCTAAATTGTCAAAAAATTGTGAGTACTCTGCCCACATATTTTCTTCATGCTTCCATGTAAAATCTTTAGGGCTGTAGTAGGCCCATTGAAACTTTACCATCCTTATGGCCTTGTTCCTAAGGAATTTTACCTTAAGGTCTAGGATGCGTACTGGTTCCACCCATAAATACCCTTCATTCTCCACTTGGATCACATTCTAATCAATTTTGGTGGTTAGGGTCATGCACATATTTGTTTAATAATGACACATGAAATACATTATTGACTCTCATGGATGTAAACAATGATAGCATGTATGCAACTGGACTTATATTTTCTAATATTTCAAAGGGTCCACAATATCTTGCTGCCAACTTTGAGCAACTTCCTAATCTTAGCGAACTTCTCTTCGCCTTTACTTTCAAAAACACATGTTCTCCCACTTTGAATTCTATGAAAATTTTGTTCTTGTCTGCATAGATTTTCTTCCTATCCTGGGAATCCTTTAAATTCTGATTTATCTTTTCCATATGCTCCTCCATTTCCTTTAAAAATTCTAGCCCAAAAACTACTATGTCGGCTAGATTATTCCAACTCACAAGTGTCTTACATTTTTTGCCATACAATGCTTCAAATGGACTCAATTTCAATGAGGCCTAATACTCTTTGTTGTATGCAAATTCCACTAATTGGATATAATCCTCCCACTTCGAGGGTTGATCCATCACATACATTCTAAGCATGTCCTCAATTATCCTATTAGTTCTTTCATTTTTCACATATTACTCTAGGTAAAATTGGATGTGAACTTCATATCTCTATTTGAAACAATTGCCTTAGGAACCCCATGTAACCTAGAAACTTCCTTCATATATATCTATGCAATATTTGTTTTCTTGTGTGTAGTGTTCACTGGTATAAAATGTGATTCTTTAGTTAATTTATCCATCACCATCATGATGGAGTCATGTTGCTTCATTGTTTTGGGCAACTTTGTAATAAAATCCACTGTAACAACTTCTCGCTTCCATTCCATAATGGGAAATGGTTATAGAAAACTTGTTGGGTGTCTATGCTATGTCTTTACCTTTTGTAATTCTAGACATCTAGTTATGTAATTAGCCACTTCCTTCTTCATTCATGGAAAAAAGTATTGGATTCACACAACTGCAATTGTCTTCTGATATCTTGGGTTCTGAACATATGGCACATTGTGCATTTCCCTCATAACTACATTTTTTATCTCACTAGAATTTGACACATACACCTTTCCTTTATACATAAGAATTCCATCTTCTTTCATCTCATAAGTGTTATAAAAACAGGATCACGAAGCAATATAATAAAACAAATATGGAAATAAAACACAAAATATACAAAATATAATAGAGACACAAATATACGTGGTTCACCCAGTGTGGGATACGTCCACCAGAGAAATTACCAGGTCCTTCCTTTATTATTATCCAACAAAATGAAGGGATACAACCTACAACACGACCATTGTAACTTCATTTTCTTTTTCTCACAGTCTTATCTCTCAAAACACAATATTCAATCACATACACAATCACAATATAATTCCCTCAAGAAAATAGGGTTTCCTTCTAGGGGAAAAAAACATAACATAACTTCTACAGTTAGATCTGCGACCTTATAATGAACTTTCTAGATTGAATACAAAATTACAATATTTTACAAGGTAGTTTTTCCCAAAAATTCTCTTCGGAGCCGCTGACCCCAAATCCTAGTGGGGGGATCCAAATATTGTCGCCCCCTCCCCCCTAGGCCCCTTGGTGACAGATGTGGGGGGGGGGGGGGGGGGGGGAGAATCCCCCCCACAACCCCCATTAGGAAATGGGGTCCAAACGTGGCTGAAAACAAGATCTCTGAATTAAGAAGATAATCAGGCTCCAAAACCAACAATAAGAATTAAATTTCTTCTGAAAATTACCTTGTTGTAATGTTTCTTTTATTTTTAGATAATTCTAGCCGAAATTTGTTGCTGTAATAATTTTGTCTTTTAAATCTGTCCTGTACATGCTAATGGCTACAATATGCACTTCATGAGCTCTCATGGTGAGTGCATCACCCACTTGATTTTCCTTTCCCTTTATATGCTTTTGAATATTTTGAGACTCGCTTTGAAGATGTTGAGATAGATCCTTTCCTTGATGCACAAAGCAGATTTAGAGATAGAACCCTGAGAGAACCCTAGTAAACATGGAGTTACCTTGATGTGCTGAAAATATTTAGAGATACAACCCTACTAAACACGAGTTTCCTTGATGCACTAGGGAGATTTAGAGATAAAACCCTACTAAACACGGAGTTTCCCTAGTGCACCTTCAGTGAGCGTCCAACTACAAACAATCTTGTTTGACTGACAAGTAGAGGTAGAGATAAAATGTATAAATATGTTTACTTTTTATTATGGACCATGTAGTTTATAGTAAAAATCATTTTGTCGATTTTTAGTGAGCCGACGTTGTGAGTACGTTTGGTAGTTGGAGGGTAGGAAGTTGAAAACAAAACCATATGATGGTTTCAACAACTCCATTATCTGTTTAGACAGTTTGAACAAACAGTGATAACGAATTGACGATTTCAACAACTCCATTACTTGGTTTGATGGTTTCAACAACTCCATTACTTGGTTTGGTTTGATGGTTTCAACAACTCCATTATTTGTTTAGACGATTTAAACAAAGAATGAACTTCATTATTTGTTTAAACGATTTAAATAAAAAATGTTAGGATTAGAAATATTTTTAACTATATTTGATGAGAAAATCACCCTTTAATATGTCTTTTAAATTCCATCACTATGTAATATTGTTTTTTTTAATACGTGAAGAGGGAAATGTTTTAACCATATTTCACTCACAAATCACCACATGCCCATCAAATTCCATCATTGAGTACTAATGTTTTTTAATGTGTGGAGAGATGGATTAATGATTGTTTATTTTTTATGTTTTGTTGTATATAAATGTTGATTTTTTATTTTAATAATTAATAATAGAATTAATTTTAAAAATTATATTGTTTATGTGACTTTCTTTTGTAACCTGTCCATCAAATTCCATCAATAAGAAATAAGACGTAATGTTTTTTAATGTGTGGAGATGGATTAATGATTATTCATTTTTTTACGTTTTGTTTTGTATAAATGTTGATTTTTTATTTTAATTATTAATAGTATTGTTTATGTGACTTTGCTTTGAGATTTTACTTTATCCTATGTGTTTTTTCCAACTTTGTAAATTAATCTATTAAGTTTGAAAATAGTATCTTTTTGGGATAAGTAAAATGAATTAATGAGTTTATTTTTATTTTTATGTTTCCCACTTATATAAATGGATACTTTATTTTCTTTGCATACACAAAGGGGGTTTGAATGTGAGTTCTTTGTTATTTATGTAAATGAAACATTTATTTTCATTTTATACACAAAGGGTTTAAATGTGGGCTTTTTGTACACTCAATTTAGGTTCTAAGTACTAAACCACAATTTTTAAGTCGATATCTCAAACAATATTTTATTTTTATAGTTTCATATGTCAAATGTCATTGAGGTTATTTCTAACTATCACCAACATGCTTTTATTTGCAAATGCAATAGGCTTTGGTTACATATGTGCTTTTCTAGTGGATTACATCTACTTGGACAACAATTTTTGAGCTCTATTTATATTTCTCAAGTGTTTTTATTGTGTTTTTGTAATGTCCCCTTCCAAGTGATTGGGATGAATCAATAGCCTATACGAATCCTGTAGGCTATAGTCAACAAGAAAAAATGGAGTCAATGAGGTGTCACTAGGTAAAAAGATTTTCAAACCCTAAAATTGACATTAAACAAAATAAACAATTATATTTAATGGAATTGGAAGGAAAATAAAGTGAATATTTGATTCATTCAAAATGGGGGAAAGATCTAGAATATCCAAAGAAAGGATAAATAGAGGAGAAACCCTTCCTCTTGGCATTATGTTTTGATATCTTATTGAGTGCTCTTGTAGCCAACGTTTTCATTGGGGTTTTGGGAAAAACCCTTCCACTGTAGGTTTAGTTTCGGTGGTGCAATATCCACCCTAGCTGGACAAGAGGGGGATTCATTTGGAATCCTCATTTGAGTTCATTGTGGTGCTTGTTTCATTCTGGAGATAATTTGAAGTCAGATCAGCTTGTGAAGGGGGTTTACGAAAAAATTCTAGAGGATATTGTTCATCAGGTTCGCAGGTGTTAGGAGGATTTCTCACACCTAGAAGAGGAGGTGTCCCCACGGGTTGAACTAGGGTCGTCCCGTGAGGCCCCACTAAACACCCCATAGGCATCTTGCAAGGACCCATGTGAATTGGGGTTTTGTAGTAGCTTTCCATATCGGGCTTGGGAAGAATATATGAAGCAATTGGAGGACCTTCCATAGAGAAAACGTTACTAGATCAGAGCAGAGGAGGGATTGAAGAGCTTTGGGATCCATATCTTGGCATCATTCCAAGTTACATTGTGTTTTTTCTGTAGTATATTGTGATGATGCCTCGCAACCATTAGTTTGTGTGCTTATTAGTAGTATGCAACTATTATTACAACACTTAGTTATGATTATACTTATTTTGGGGAAATTCCATACATAATAAGATGTGATTTTTATCTTCTCAATTGTATGTGTGATGGATATATGATTTATGTTTAATATACTATCTATCACTTCCAACAAATTGTTTGATAAAATCACACAAAGAAGAATAATAATTTTGGGTAGTACACGTATATTTTCCATCTATCCTAGTTTGGAACATTACATTGGTATCATAGTTGGTGATTTTGTCAGCCTCTGACTACATTAATGCATAGAAAAAAGGGGTTTGGAGGACAGACTTCCAAAGAATCACTAGAAAGAGAAACAAAAGTAAAACATATAGAGTTAGAACCAAAAGAAATCATGGGAGACAACAATGAGGTGATCCATATACTACAATATTTTTTCAGGAGACAGGAAGATACAACAAAGTTCCAACAACAGTCTCTTGAGGTATTCACATAGTTGTTAGAACAATGTGGAAGTATTAATGGTGCATGTTAAGGTGGACCTAGTGGATTCCGTTGGAGTGAGATAATACAATCTAAGAATAGAAGCAACCACACCCCAACTCAGAGCAAGAGATTAAATATCCCTAGTCCTTTATTACCATAGTTACCAATAGGGAAACCTACAAAAGCAAAGGAGAAACCAGATCAGGGGATTGATATTAATGTCTCAGATAGAGAGTCCAATACAATAGATGCAGGCATCCATGAGAATGTTTCCTATATTTATAATTTTGTGAACTCAGACATAAGTATGGCCCAAGGGAGGGGAACAAAGGAACACAAAGTCCACAAAATTTTGATATCATGCACAAGGTGGGAAGGTTGACTATTCCACCCTTCAATGGATCAACAAATAGTATGGCTAGGGCCTTGGTACATAAGTTAAACACGTACCTCCAACTCAACCCAATGTCTCAACCAAAATAAATTCAGTATGAAACTCTTCACTTGGAAGGAGAAGCTCACGAATGGTGGTACCATGGGCTGGTGACATTAGGGCACACCAACATCACTTCATATGTGGACTTCACTTAGAGTTTGATGGAAAATTTTGACCAGAAGGACCCTAAAATATACTTCAGGTAGTTGTCACAATTGAAACAAATAGGCACTCCAGAAGCATATATCATAGAATTTAAGAGAATGGTGGTTATGGTGATAGATATCTCTCAATAGAGGTTAGTGATGTTATTCATGAAAGGAATGGATGAACCCCTGAGAGTATGGGTGAAGGCCTTTAGGCCAACCACATCACATGAGGCCATCATGAGAACCCAGGATATGAAGGATGCAGTCAACAAGAAGGCTCTGATAAAATCCTTCATCCCTCAAGGAGGTAAGGAGACCAAATTTCCCGAGAAGTCATGGATAGGGAAGGACATAATGGATGAGGAGACTCAGGGAGAACTAAGGAAGAAGAATCTTTGTTTCAGCTGCAAATATCCATGGGAATTAGGTCGCAGATGTTTGGGCAAGGTTCAAGTCCATTATATTGAGGTGGTTTCAGATGAGGAGGATGATGGTGACGACGAAGGTATTGGACAGGATAATAGTGAGCCCTTATAGAATACATATAATTCACCATTACAAGGTATCCCTAAGGGGGTTAACCATTTCCACACTTTAGGGAGTACCTAAATATTATACCTTCAGGATTAGAGGCGTTGTGCAAGGACATAGAGTTACGACATTAATGGATGGTGGAGATACCCATAATTTCATTGATGTTGCACTTGTCAACCATAGGAAGATCCTTGCGGAGGAGTTCAAGGTATTCAATGTGGTAGTATCATATGGGTACAACATTATGTACACTCAGAGGATCTAAGTACTATAAGTAACCTTGGGTAACTACACATTGATCGATGAATTTTACATCATGGATTTAGCATATACTTATGTGGTGTTAGGAGTTCAGTGGCTATAGTCGTTGGGGGATATTTGCATGAATTATAAGAACATGAGAATGTAGTTCTAGGATAAGGATGGGTAGCGAGTTGTCCTGAGAGGTATGTCAATAGGTTCCCCCAAGATTATTTCTAACCAGCACATGGAGGCCCTTTTAAGACACGGGGATGTGGCTTGCACAATAGAGTTCTTGATCATTATGGAGAATCCATCATAGGAATATAAGAACTACCCTGTGGATATCCATACATTGTTGGGAAAGGATAAAAGAGTGTTTGAACCATTTCCAATAGGGAGATCAATAGATAAATGATTTGTGCATGTCATTGAGCTAGAAGAAGGGTCAAATCCCGTCATCACCACTACCTACATGCATCCCAAGAGATTCAAGGACGAGATAGAGAATGCCATAAAGGAGATTCTAGAGATGGGACACATCTGACCTAGTTCTAGTACTTTTTCTTCATCAATTATACTGGTGAAGAAGAAATATGGTAGTGTGAGGATGTGCAGATACTACAATGTGCTAAATAAAAAGACAATCAAGAACCAATACCCAATACCTAGGATTGATGAGATGATCTATGAGCTGCATGGGGCAGTTTATTTCTCAAAGGTTGATCTATGATCATGGTACCATCATATTTGAATAAGGGAGGAGGATATATGTAAAACAACATTCATGTGTCACTATGGGCACTATGAGTTTCTAGTCATTTCCTTCGGTTTGAATAATGCACCAACTACCTTTCAGTCATGCATGAACCATATCTTCAACAAATAGTTGAGGAATTTTTTATCAGTGTTCTTTGATGATCTTCTCATCTACAATAGGACATGGGAAGAACACCTAAAACATGTGAAATATATTCTCACTAGTATGGAGGAACAATTTGTTTTTGCCAAGGAAAAAAAATGTGAGTTTGGGTTGATAGAAATCATGTATCTAGTGAACTTGATTGGTTTTGAGGGAGTAAAAGTGCATCAAGAGAATATTCATACCATCTTATACAATCCCACTCCCAGATCACTCAGATATCTATGAGGATTCTTTGGCATATGTAGTTACTACAGGCGCTTTGTGAAAGGATTTTTACAATTGGTTGTTCCATTGACATATATCATAAAAAGGGAGGCATTCTGATGGTTAGAAGAGGCACAAGTGACATTTGAAAAAATGAAGAAAGTTATGAGTACTTTGCCAGTATTACAAATACCAAATTTCACACATCCTTTTTTCCTTGAATGTGACACATCTGGTGAGGAGATAGGAGAATTATTGATGCAGAACTGACACTCGATCGCCTTCGAGAGAAGAAAACTAAGGGATTCTAAGAATATCTATCTGATCTATGACAAGGATACATTGGCCATCAATGATGCATTGGCTAAATTCATCAGTACTTGGTAGGAGGACGCTTCATGGTTAAGACGAACCACAACTTTTAATCTTTATTTATGTTCCTCAAGTGTTTTTATTGTGTTTTTTTATATCCCTACTCACTACCCAAAGGAATTGGAAGATGGGTCATGGTTTATGGGCTCGTTGGTGTCTTTATTACACCCTAGCTTTTAGAATCCAAGAATTGTGTTTGTTACCATTACCTCATTGTGGGTGCAAATTTTTAATCTCCACACGTTTATGTGGGTTCTATAGGAACTAGAGCCCATTGAAAATGTTTCTCACAAATTTCAATTTTTGATATCATCTAGGTCTATGGTTGATATCTAAACCCACAAATGCATTCTTATCTACACCTACATTTGTGTAAAACTCAACTTCAGTTGAAGTCTATTTTAGTCCATTCATCTAGAATAGAGAATTTTTGTAAACAATGTTCTATCATTGCATGTGAATATAGACATGGTTGTTAATATATTATTAATTGTTTATTTATAAAATCAGTTTGCGTCTTTCAAGTGGGGCTCAAATATCCTGGGTTTGAATTAAATCCAAATGAATATAGATTCGAGGATTGGATTTGAATAGATAAAAAGATTTAGAATAAAGTGGCTTATTGGTACACAAGAGGGTTATTCTTAAGATGTAGATTAAATCTAGTTAAAGCAGTAGTGGAAGCCATCCCTATTTATTGGTATTCTCTTAATAATATATTTAAACGTATTTTGCAAAATATTGGGAAAAAGATCTTTGGATTCTTGTGGATAGGTAAAAATGATAAGTTTAGGGATTGTAACATCCCCCAACCCAACTGAGCGACATTATGGTGCAGAATATACATAAAATAATTTATAGCTAACTAAATAAATTCATTTACAATTAACTCACTTTCTATAGCTTAATGCTCCGTATTTCAACCAGATTTAATTGCTAACCGCTATCATTATTTGTATGCATCCAAAAAATGATAAAATAGATATGAATGCAACTTAATAATTCACACAACAACTTATATAATCATTCTAAAACACACAGAGTTCACACACAACAAATAATCTCATGAAACAACACAACAGCAAGATGAATACTTATCTTTTAACAATGGTTATGCAACCAACTGCTTGGGACAAAAATTCCACTCAACCATAGACTGATTGTTCCAAATCTCAACATCCAGTCACCCCCGAGCTAAGGATAGTAATCCAAAAAAGAAGTTGGTCTCTCACAGTGCACTCATAGCTCATGAAACTCACAACCCACTGATAGCTTCCTACAACTATCTCGATTTTTCCACCATCTCTCTTCCTTTTGACCTTCCCAACCCAAGGAATGTACCTTTTCACTGATATCAGTCTCGCAGGCATCCTATTTTTTTATTAGGGTCTCTTCGACAGATGTAGCTAGAAATATCTCATATGGGAACTCAAGGGAACTTGCTTCTAGGAAAACTACCAGAAAACAACAACAAGCACCTATTGTTTTAGTGAAACTCACTCGAGAGTTCAATCTTCAAGCCTGACAACCTTGCTCTTCAGTTATCCAATTCCAAAATGCTCCATATATGCTCTAGAATTTTATATAATTCATCTTCCATGGTTGTGCCAACTCCAATATCTCTTTCTTTCTCTCTCCTTGCTTCTCATGCACAAAACATCCCTCTATAAAAGTATTGTCCCCCTTCCCCATGAAAATTTCTTCCCTTTGGCTTGCCTTTATTGATTCATACTTTTCCCTAGGCTCATTGTACTCAATCCCCATGTGCTCAATAACTTTGGGATGTGACTACTCACACCCACCCTCTTATATATTCAATGATTGGCTTTGGGAACACTCAATCATAAATTGAAAGGTTCATATACAAATATAAAATTTAGGAAAGTGGGTTGAACTAATATTCATGGGTAATTCCCCCTTATGCCCCTCTTGGCCATTCTCTTAGACATTGATCCCATCTCTTGTGGATTAATTCAAACCCCATCTCTTTTCCATGTCCCCTTAGTGGCTAGAATCACATTTTATTAATAAAACAAAGAAACACAATTCACATATTACATTGCTTTGGTCGTAGCCACATATTGTATATACATAAGAATTAATTAAATTGGGGATTATATTGGGGATATTACATTCCCCATCCCCTATAATTGTGCATCATCCTCGGTACACTCTATGCCAATATACATATATGAAAATTTACATCACAATACTTAGAAAATAAAATTCTGCAAATTTACAACTCCAACAACAATTCCCACCAAATCTCATATTTCTCTCAATTTGTCGACCCAAGGAATGCACCATTTGTTTATTAGGGTTAACCCAAGGGATGTACTATCTGTTATCAAGGATAACCCAAGGAATTATCCATTTGTTTATCAATTTCATCAATGCAGTTGGCTAGGACTATGAGTTGTGGTTCTAGAACTCTAGCTACTCAAAACAAAGTCTTTCATTCTTTCTTCTTTACAATTGTCAAAAATTTGCGGGTACTCTACCTGCATGTTTTCTTCATGCTCCTATGTAGCATATTTAGGACTGTAGTAGGTCCATTGAAACTTTACCAAACCTATGGCCTTGTTCCTGAGCGCTTTGAACTTTTGATCCAGGATGTGTATTGGTTCCACTCGGAAATCCCCTTCATGCTCCAGTTGGATCACATTCCAATCAATTATGTGGTTATGGTCAGGAACGTATTTCTTTAATAATGACACATGAAATACATTATGCACTCTCATGGATGCAGACAATGCTAGAATGTATGTAACTGACCCTATATTTTATAATATTTCAAAGGGTCCATAATATCTTGCTCCCAAATTTGGGAAACTTCCTAATCTTAGAAAACTTCTCTCCTCCTTTACTTTGAAAAACACATGTTCAACCACTTTTAATTCTCTAAAAATTATGTTATTATCTGCACATATTTTCTTCCTATCCTAGGAAGCCTTTAAATTCTTCTTTATGTTTGCCATCTTCTCCTCCATTTCCTTTAAGAATTATGGCCCAACAACTACTCCGTCGACTAGATTATCCCAACTTATGGGCATATTACATTTTCTTCTATACAATTCTTCAAATGGACTCATTTTCAATGAGTCTTGATACCCATTGTTGTATGAAAATTCAACTAAGTGGATATAATCCTCCCACTTTGATGGATGATCCATCACATACATTCTAAGCATGTCGTGAATTATCCTATTAGTTCTTTATGTTTTCCCATATGACTCTGGGTGATACGATGTACTGAGATTTAAATTTGTTCCAAAGCCCTTGAAAAAAACCTTCCAAAAATTGAATGTGAACTTCAGATCTCTATCTGAAAAAATTTCCTTAGAAACCCTATGTAAACTAGAAACTTCCTTCATATATATCTCTGCAATATTTTTTGCCTTGTGTGTAGTATTCATTGGTATAAAATGTGTTACTTTAGTCAATTTATCCACCACCACCATGATGGAGTCATGTTGCTCCATTGTTTTGGGCAACTTTGTAATAAAATTCACTATAAAAACTTCCCATTTCCATTATAGAATGGGAAATGGTTATAGAAAACCTGTTGGGTGTCTATGTTTTTTCTTTGCCTTTTGGAATTCTAGACATCTGGCTATGTAATTAGTCACTTTCTTCTTCATTCCTAGCCAAAAGTATCGGCTTCTCATAACTACAATTGTCTTTTGATGTCTTGGGTGCCCAACATATGGCATATTGTGCATTTCCCTTAGAACTACATTTTTCAACTCACTAGAACTTGGCACATGCACCTTTCCTTTATGCATAAAAATCCCATCTTCTTTCATCTCATAAGTGTTAGAAAAACGGGATTGCAGAGCAATATAATAAAACAAATGAGGAAATAAAACACAAAATATACACAATACAATAGAGACACATATATACGTGGTTCACCCAGTGTGGGCTACGTCCACCAGAGAAATTTCTAGGTCCTTCATTTATTATTATCCACCAAAATGAATGGATACAACCTACAACACACCCGTTGTAACTTCTTATTCTTTCTCTCACAATATCCTCTCTCAGAATACAATATTCAATAACATACAGATGGAATACAATTTTCTCAAGAAAAGAGGGTTTCCTTCTAGGGTAAAAAACCTTAACATAACTTCTATCGTTAGATCTGCGACCTTATAATGAATGGTTTAGATTGACTATGAAATTACAATATTTTACAAGGCAATAATTTACCTGACGATAAATTTGGGGAGGAAATCCCCTAAACACCCCCCGCTAGGAAATGGGGTTCAAACGCGGTTGCAAACATGACCTCTAAATCAAGAAGATAATCAGGCTCGACAACCAATAATAAGAATTAAATTTCAGTTGAAAATTACCTTGTTGTAATGTTTCTTTTGTTTTAAGATAATTCTTGTCGGAATTTGTTACTGCAATAATTTTGTATTTTAAATATGTCGTGTACATGCTAATGGATGCAACAAGCACTTCATGATCTCTCTTATTGAGTGCATCACTGTTATAGCAATATTTTCCTCACGCCATGCAACTTTCTCAGAAGGCATTTTCCATTTCCCTATGCTGACTTGAAGTCCCCTTTTTTGCAATTCTAAGAGATAAAAAACATATTTTTCCACATACGTGTGCCCTAACAACTATACAACATGCGTATACGTAGGTTTCACCATTACGTCCCATGTACATCAATTTTTTTTCCCAAAATTAAAAATGGTGTCGGGTTTCCATGTCACGTCACATGATCCATGATTCTTGACCTTCCATATACTAAAAACGTTCCAAATTGACCCTTCAGTTCCATTTGAAGGCTATAAATGGGTCATATCCAAGTTGTGGAAAAGAGGAGAAGAATTTAACTTTGAGATCAAAGTTACTCTGGAGAAATTATTCACTTCATATTGAGTCTACATCCCTTTGTCCTTTTCAGTCTGAACACATTGTTCAACCCCCAAGCTCTTCCCTATTTGATGGAGAACCTCATTGTCTCTCTTATATGAGCCTACCTTTGGTGGAGGATTGAAGTGGTGGAGGCCTAGCTAGAAGGGACTTATTTTATGAGTTTCGAACGTGCCAATACAAAATTTTGTCATTCATACACTTATGTTGATTACATTTTAATAGAAATACTCTTTTCTCGTCCAATTAATGTCTCACGAATATTTGAATTGTTATTCCATGAGCATATTTATTATGAATATTGATGGATTATGCTATTACATGTGCTAAATTTATATATTGTCACCATATTCTTTCATATCTTGGTTGTTGAGGACAAGTTGCAGGTATATAGCTTTGGGTCAAGTGCTCAACAGTGGACTTCATCAAACATCTGGACAAGGTAGGATTTTTATCTTGTCTTGTTAGCATGTTTGTTTATATAACATACTTTATATTAGAGTTGATTTCTATAGTCATTTCTGTCTGTTGTGGTTTACCCCATGCCATAGAGTGATTTTCCTCATAACATAATTGGTGACCATACTAGGGAGGGAATATTCTTTTCGAGGTTTGGAGTGTTTTTCTCCTTTGATTTTTCTTAGTTATCTTGATTTTCTTGTTGTTTGATTGCTTGACACCCTATTTTCATTTTGAGTCTGAGTTTCTTGGCCTTATCCTTAACCTGGAAGTGTTTTAATACATATATGTGAGTTTTCCCTTGACAAACGCATACATACGTGAGCTGTCATTCTGTAGGGAGAATATATACACGGTTTTCTCCTAAAAAGTCATGTGCATCATCCTTGTTTACTTGATTGCTGAGTTTAATGTTTGTTGGGTAAGTTTTGATGGTTGTTGAGTCTTCTTGGGTCTTTGTCACGGATTTTAAGTGTCTGCAGAGTGATAGGAAACCTTTCTTTGGTTGAATTTTTGGGCGATTTTACTTTCTCATCATTTTTGTTTCATTGGTTGTCCTTTCATCTTGGGTTGGGTTCTTTCTTCTTGATATCTTGCTTGGTTTGTTTCTTTTTTCTTACAGTAGGATTTATATATCAAGATATTGTTCATTCCTTGCATTTTCATTCTTTTATATTGAAAATACAAAAAATATACATTTTTCATTATGGCATTTGATCTTTTGGGTTCTTATCATTGATCTTGATACATGTATGGAAAGATTGCATCTTATTTGAAATCGCAGAGTTGAATTGAAAATTGCATTTTGAAAAAGATTATCATTTGTTGAGAATTGAAGTTAGGACTTTGCATTATATTCAAATTCATTTCTTTTACTTGCTGAGTCATAACATCATCAATTTCATGACCACATATTTTGAGTAAACAAAGCCATTAAAAGTAACCCTAATAAATTTAAAATTGATTAGAAACGATTTTATTTTTCAGGGTGCACAAACTAGCTTAAGATTTAGAACCTTGGAATAGGATTTTGTGAGTAAACTTCTCCAAGGATATTAAACTCAACATATGTGTTTGACTAAGGGAGTGGTGAAATCCATTGTATAATTGGTGAGGTTAGGAGGCTCCACTCATACCGGAGTTAAGCATGAGGTTGCACAAATTTGGTTGAGGAGATATCCCTCTAATAGATTCTTAGAGTCAGAGATATTTCTGGGGATCTATTTGTATCTGGGGGTATTTCTAGTGCCTTTACCTGTATGAGAGGCAGTGATTTAAATATTTTGGGCTTTTTTACCCTGCCCATATCGTGGATCTGACTTACGACTGTTCTCCTTCACATTGGTTATATCGTGGTGGATTTAGTTGCTTGACATAGGTAGCCACATAGGTTACTTGCATGGATTATTCTACAGGTACCCTAGGTTAGATAAGGGAGAACAACACACAACCTTTATGGGGGATTACCTCTTAGGGGGGATCTAACCAACTACATTGTTAATTCCACAAGGGCCCTTATAACTGAGTCTGATACCTCTGATATTTTGAAGGGAGTCCCAGGACCCTCTTGGGCGAGGCATACCTACTCTAGTGAGGGATGCCCCTTTTCAACCACTATATCATATTTGTGTGCATTGGCCTTTTTTATTTACTTTGGTGTGTTCTATGATTATTAGTTGGCCTTAGGATTTTGTATTGTGTCGTGAGTTTTCATTGCTATGATTAGTGGAGGCCCCGTGACTCCCTCAGTTGGCGCTACCCAACCCATGGTCTTTGCTCATTCTATGGGAATGAATCATTTTGTATTTCCAAGTAGTACACAAAATCATGATACTCAACCAATAGCTTGGGGCTATAATATTTTTTCTCATGGTATGCCAAACATGTCTTCGCACTTTCCATCCTATGTCTCGTCACCTTATGTGAATCCTATTTTTGGGTCTGGAGGCATGATGCGTCCTTATTCTCCCTTTTCGTTTGGTGGGAGTCATATCCCTCAACCAACTCTTACAATGGGAGGTTGGAATATTCCTTCCTATGGATCCAATCCTAGCTTCACTTTTCCAGGAGTAAGTTCTCAAATGGGTGGCCATTCTACTTATTACATCCCATCCATCTATCCTTCTTCCGCTATGATGATTCCTATGAATTATTTTCCCATGGAGGACCTCTGTCTGTCCTCTAGTGTTTCATCTAGGGGGAGTGTTGGTCATCTTCTACTTACTCTTATTTCTTGACCATATGAGTTATTGACCCACGGTTCATGTCTTTCGGGTTTCCAACAAAGCCTCTAAAACTATTGGCCCTTTTGGTAAACCAAAAGGCAACACAATACATAGAATGCACTGCATAGTCTCACCCGAGATAGATTTAAATGGGTGGCTGTAAGACTCAGGTGTTTACAACCTAGGATTGAGTATGAGATATGGGTTTATTATTCATATCCATGCACTACGAATTGTGATTGCGATATACTGTTATTCATGGTCACATACTTATCTACCATAGTTTATTTCTCGAGAAGCACAATTGTATTCCATAAAATTATATTAACTCATTCATTAAGTGTACAAATTAACTGCTAAAGAAAAGTAAAGACATACATGCATTCATCACATTACACAGCCTAGAATACATCCACAAAGATTTGGCTCTTTTCTCTTTTATTATGGTAGTTATGCATCTACAGTGCCGTGCGCTTAAAATTCTCCTCAGGTGGGTAAGATCTATATGAGGCGAACTAGATCACACCGGGCTCCTCATCCTACGATCTAATCCTAAGATATTCCTCCTCTCCTCTATTCTTAGCTCAAAAAATTACAAAATAGTTCATCACAATATTACATATCGCATCGACTCGTACATATTTGGCATGAACAATACAGAGACAAACTAATCATGAACCATCCTTACACAAAAAAAACTGGAACCCTCTATTATACCTATGTATCTATATTTATATCTATCGGGCTCTTCAACCATTTACAATGTATTACAAAAAACCTAACCCTACTGATGTTAGTGTTGAAATAATGTAACTGCAAAGTGTATTCTTATTATTATTTGATATATTATTCATTGGATCAATCCCCATTGTGGATTGACCATGTCGGCTATTGTAAAAGGGCCGAATCCCCTTTTGCGAATTGGTCATAATATAATTATAATAGGCAAAAGAAGAAGTCGGCCCCAGAATATATCAAAAAGGCCTCGAACTATAATAAAGAAGTCGGTTATAACCACCCAGATTAAGAAGTCGGCCCTTCCAGTGAAGAGACACTTCACACGTGCCAGATTAGTATAAATAAGGAGGCTAGCGCCTCACTTAGACACACACCTCACTTGCTCATTGGGAGACAAGTTTCAGAATTGCTGTTGGAGAAGAAAGAGAGAGAGTGGCACATCTTTGGGAGAGGATATTCTGTATTAGTTTGGGTTATCTCTTGGCATTGTATTAGCTATCTATAATAAGGAAGTTTTGTTAGGTTTTCTTCCCCTAGAGGGTTTCCCAGGATAAATGTTGTGTCTCTTGTGATTGTGTATTTCTCAGTGATCTTGTATTATGCTATTGTTATCTATTGAAATGCAAAGAACTATAATAATGGCTTAAACATTAACATGGTATCAGAGCCAAGCTGAAGAAAGCATCTTTCACAATAGTGAAAAACGTCATTGTTGTTATACATGCAAATTAGGGATTTTTGATTATGAAGCTTTTCAGCCCTAAAACCATCTAGAAAAGTGTGACCTCCCCCAAGGATTACTTGGCACTCTCAACACACCTTTTCAGTGGCTAGATCTCCCAAAAAGTGAAACCCTAGTTTCACAAAGTACCAAAAGTACCAAAAAACCAGAGAACCAGAAGTACCAGAAGTACCAAAAGTACAAGAGTACAAGAAAACTAGAAGCACCAGTCCAGAAATCTCCAGATCAAGTTTGGAGGGGTAAAAGTTGGATTTTATTAGATCAAATCACACTAGGCTACTCTCCTCAGCCAAGAGCATCTCCTGGTAAGTTCAAAATTTGATTTTGAGCACTTTCATTTTTTGGTCATTTTCCTAGCTCCAGGTAGAAGATGTCTAGAAGCAAGAAGATTGATGACAAACTGGAAGGCATGGAAAAATTACGTGCCTGGAAGTATAGGATCAACCTGATCCTTGAAGATAATGACCTAGAAAGATTCGTCAAAGAAGAAGTACTGGAACCCGACAATGCTGCAGAAAAAACCAGGCATCTAAAGGACACGATTAGGGCCAAAATAATCATTGCAGATTCAATCAAATACCACCTGATCCCTTATGTGTCATCAAAGAAGAATCTGAAATAAATTTTTGATTCCCTAAGCAGACTGTATGAAGGAAAGAACATAAATCGGAAGATGAATCTAAGAACTCAACTAAAGAATACGAGGATGCAGAAAGGAGAAACAATCCAAGAATATTTCTCCAGAATATCAGAATTTAAAGAATAGTTAGAATCAATTGGAGACACCATAGATGAATACAATATCATAATGACATCTCTTAATGGTCTCACAAGACCTTGGGATGCATTAATCCAAACGATTTGTGCCAGAATAGAGAAACTGAAATTTGACCGTCTATGGGAAGAATGCATTCAAGAAGAAACAAGAGTAGCTAACCGTGAAGCACTACTAGCAAGAGATGATGATCAATCCCTAGCTACTCACACCAAAAGAGGAAGGAAGAAAACCCACTTCCAAAAGGAGACTCATAAACAACCTCAACTGCAAAACAAATTCAATGATAAAGAATCTCATCCAAGGAGATTTCAGAAGAGAGGACAACGAAGGGAAAGAGATTACTCATCTGTACATTGCTATCATTGTGACAAGATGGGACACATTGTGAAATTATGTCCAATCAAACGAGAATAATACAAGAGGAAACATAAGAGGAACCATGCCCATGCAGTTGAAGATGGAGAGCCACCTGCAAAGATGATAAGAGAGCAGATTAAAGACTATGTATTAATCTCGGCCCTCTCAGGATCGATAACACATGGAGAGGACACGTGGCTCATTGATGGTGGTGCCTCCAAGCACATGACAGGTTAGAGAGACATTCTCTCTTGTATTTCATAAAATAATTTTTCTCAGAAAGTGACACTTGGATATGATTACCGATATCCCATCAAGGGAGTGGGAGAACCAAGATACAAGCTAAATTCAGGGAACTCAATAAAGATGAAGGACGTACTCTTTGTACCAGGTTTGACAAAGAACCTACTCTCCATTTCTTCCTTAGAAAAGAAAGTCTTTAGAGTTTCCTTTATAAATGGAGAAGTCCTGATGTGGGCTAAAGGAGAAACCTTGAATGAAGCAATCATCATTGGAAGAGAAGAAAATGGCTTGCATAAACTAAAGGGTCACTCAGAGGCTGCCATGACCCACACCATTGAAAACTCATGTGAACTTTGGCATAGAATATTAGATCACATCAATTACAAGGTGTTGCCATACATATGCAAATATGTCACAGGTCTACCAGAATTCAAAATTGACCATGAAGGCATGTGCAATGGATGTGCGCAAGGGAAGAACATCAAGAACCCTTTTCCAAAGAGATACAACAAAAAAGAAGGAATCCTAGAGCTCATTCATTCATATGTATGTGGCCCAATGCCATTGTTCTCCATAAGTGGGTATGTATACTATGTATCATTTATTGATGATTATTCTCGTAATACCTGGGTGTATTTTTTAAAATCTAAAGATAAAGTGTTTAGCAAATTCAAGGAACTCAAAGCCTTGATAGAGAACGTTTCCAAAAGAAAGATCAATATACTCAAGTCAGATAATGGAGGAGAATATACCTCAAAAGAGTTCATGATCTTCTGCAAAGATGTTGGGATCAAGAGGGAACTCACAACTCCCTATAATCCTCAACAAAATGGTGTAGCTGAACGAAAGAACATAACGATAATGGAAGCTGTGAAGACTATGATCCATGATCAAGATATTCCAATGTGCTTATGGGAAGAAGCAACAATGACAGTTGTTTTTGTGAAAAATCGATTATCCCATAGTGCACTTGGGTTCAAGACCCCTAAAGAGATTTTCATCGGAAAGAAGCCAAAAGTAAGCCACCTCAAAATATTTGGCTGCCCAGTTTTTCTACATATTCCGAAAGAGAAGAGAAACAAGTTGGAACCTTCAGGAAAGAAGGGAATATTTGTGGGATATTGTGAGGTATCCAAGGCCTTCAGAATTTACATACCAGGTCACCACCACATTGAGATGAGAAGGGATGTGACTTTTTATGAATATGAAACACTCAAGAAATCAAGAATATGTCAGCTTGAAGAAGTACATGAAGAAGAACCTGTAATCCCCAGAACTACAGAATTAGTGAGGGAGGTTCCCAGAGCTACAGAACCAGTGAGGGAAGACGTAGTTTCCCCTGATGAGGAAATTCCAGAAGATCATGATATGGTAGAATTTCAAGAACTGCCTCAGATGACGATCCTCCATAAAATAAAGCCATCTTGGGCTAGAGAGCTCATTCAAGATGGAGAGAAGGATGGTGTTCCCTAAGGAACCATGAGACAGGTGAAAATACCAAAGACATTCTCCAGTTATACGGCTTTGATGTGTGACCTCCTAGATAAGGAGCCTACTTGCTTTGAAGAATCCATTCAGTTGAAAGAATGGGCAGATGCCATGACAGAGGAATACCAATCCATAATAAAGAATGATGTATGGGAAATAGTTCCCAAACCGAAGAGTAAAGACGTGGTATCCTCCAAATGGCTCTTCAAAATAAAACACGTTGTTAATGAAAGTATTGAAAAGTATAAAGAAAGATTTGTGACTCGAGGCTTTTCTAAAAAAGAATGCATTGACTATGAAGAGACATTCGCTCCTGTAGCCAGATACACTTCGATCAGAACCATCATAGCCCTTGCATCTAAGATGAAGTGGAAGTTGCACTAGATGGACGTAAAGACAACTTTCCTAAATGGTGTCATCGAAGAGGAAGTGTATATAGAGTAACCTCAAGGATTTGAAGTTGAAGATAGGAAGTCTCATGTCTGTAGATTGAAGAAAGAATTGTACGGATTGAAGCAAGCTCCTAGAGCTTGGTATGGCCAGATAGACAGTTTCCTAACAAGCTTGGGCTTTACCAAGAGTAAAGAATATTCTAACCTCTACTTCAAGGTTATGAACGATGAGCCAGTGATATTACTGATATATGTAGATGACTTATTCTTAACCGGAGAAGAAAAGCTCATCACTAAATGTAAGAGGAGACTTTACTCATAATTTGAAATGAAATACCTTGGCCTAATGCATTATTTATTAGGTCTTGAGGTATGGAAGAGTCTAGAGAGGATATTCCTTAACCAAGGGAAGTATGCAGTTGAAATCCTGAAGAGATTCGACATGTTGTAATGGAAGTCCATGAATACACCCATGGAAGCAAAGATGAAGTTGTTGGTCAACACTTCGTCATAATTGATTGATTCCACATTGTACAGACAGATTATTGGATCGTTGATGTACCTGATGAACACTAGACCAGAAATTTGTTTTTCCATCAACACCTTGAGCCATTTTCTGGTAGAACCTAGACATGTTCACCTAGTGGATGCAAAACATGTGACAAGGTACCTTAAGGGCACAATAGATTGTAGTCTCAGCTATGATGGAGATCATAATTTCACATTGAGTGGATATACTGATGTACATTGGGAAGGAAGTGTTTTTGAAAGGAAAAGAACTTCAGGATGCTATTTCAGTTTGGGATCATCCATGATCTCATGGTAGAGTAGAAAGCAATCCAACATTTCTCTTAGCACAACGAAAGCATAATACATTGTTGCATGTTCTACCAGCTGCGAAGCTATATGGCTTCGAAAGTTGCTGACCAGTCTATTTGACATAGATATGGAAGCAACAACGATCCTATGCGACAACCAGAGCTGCATAAAGATGACAGAGAATCATTTATTCCATGACAGGTCGAAGCACATAGAGATTCGATATCATTACATCCGTGACATGGTGCAGAGAGGAGCCTTAAAGATCCAGTATGTTAGCATGGATGAACAGGTTGCTAATGTGTTGACCAAGCCTCTATCGCATGTAAAGTTTGATCACGTTAGAGATAATCTTGGTATAGTCTGAAAGGAACTTCCTCGAAAGGGGAGTAGTTTCTATGACAATACATCTCTTGCTTCCATCTTTATTGCTATGACGTAAAGCAAGATGATGTGATGAGACTAGAACTGTGCTTCCGGCTTGACAACTGTGACGTAAAGCCAGTCTAGTATCCTGCTTCCAACTTGATTGTTGTGATGTAAAGAAGGACGAGTATATTGCTTCTAGCTTTATTTCTATGATGTAAAGCAAGATGATGAGATGAGACTAGTACTGTGCTTCCGACTTGACAGCTGTGACGTAAATCCAGTCTAGTATCTTTCTTCCAACTTGATGGTTGTGAAGTAAAGCAAGACGATGTGATGAGACTAGTATTGTGCTTCCATCTTGATAGCTGTGACATAAAGCTAGTATAGTATCTTGCTTCCGGCTTAAGTGTTGTGATGTAAAGCAAGAAGTTGAGATGAGACTAGTACTGTGCTTCTAGCTTGAGAAGCTGTGACGTAAAGCCAATCTAGTATCTTGCTTCCAGCTTGATTGCCGTGATGTAAAGCAAGACAAGTACTGAGCTTCCATCTTGACAGTTGTGATGTAAAGCCAATCCTATATTATGATGACCCAAACTCATGCTGTGATGATGATGATGATGATGTATTAGTTTTATAATAATTCATATTGATGGATATGGTGATTGTATTCCTTTGAGAAGGACGATGCTGCCAATGAAGAAAAATTTGATGATTTATAGATACACCAGTCAGTGTTCCAAGATGATATTGATGATGCTGTCCTCTCTCTCTCTCGCATGATGCTAATGAAGAATACCCTTCTTGTTAAGGGGGGTGTTGAAATAATGTAACTGCAAAGTGTATTCTTATTATTATTTGATATATTATTCATTGGATCAATCCCCATTGTGTATTGATCATGTGGGCTATTGTAAAAGGACCAAATCCCCTTTTGTGGATTGGTCATAATATAATTATAATAGGAAAAAGAAGAAGTCGACCCCAGAATATATCAAACAGGCCCTGAAATATAATAAAGGTGGTTATAACCACCTAGATTAAGAAGTCGACCCTGCCAGTGAAGAGACACTTCACACGTGCCAGATTAGTATGAATAAGGAGGCTAGTGCCTCACTTAGACACACACCTCACTTGCTCATTGAGAGACAAGTTTCAGAATTGCAGTTGGAGAAGAAAGAGAGAGAGTGGCACATCTTTGGGAGAGGATCTTCTGTATTAGTTTGAGTTATCTCTTGGCATTGTATTGGCTATCTATAATAAGGAAGTTTTGCTAGTTTTTCTTCCCCTAGAGGGTTTCCCAGGATAAATGTTGTGTCTCTTGTGATTGTGTATTTCTCAGTGATCTTGTATTATGCTATTGTTATCTATTGAAATGAAAAGAAATATAATAATGGATTAAACATTAACAGTTAGGTCTTCCTCCCATGTGCGCATGATTTTCTTCCTTCCAGTTGTCGCTTCCCTTGTGCACGCTTTCTTTCATGTGTGCGTGTTGTGTTTCCCCCCAGCTGTTACTTCAGTTTCTGCATGCTTTCTTTCCCCACAATCATCCTTCTTTCCACTTCGACCTACTGCCAATAGGCCCTGAACACTGACATGTGACTCGTCCCAAGTCACCTAATCTATCTGAGCTTCCTCGATCTCCTTGGTGATCATCTCGAACTTTTCCTTGAGCTCTATTTCTTTTGTCAATGCTTGTGTGGTCTTCTCCTTGATGGTGTCCACTACCCGAACTGCCACTTTGTCGCTCAGCAATCCCGCACATTCTTCCTAGGTCTGTGATATCTGTGTTTTAAGTCCTTCTTCTTGTGCGAGTACTTCTGCTACCCGTTCCTACAATGGCTCTATTTGAGCCTGGTGCTCCTGTTTCTGCATTTGTGTAGTGATACGTTCTACTTGCATATTCTTAATATCTTAGGTCCCTTTGACTTGTTCTAGGATTGGTATGGTCTTCTACCTCTGCTTGATCTCTTGGATCGCTGCATTGATACTTTTGTTTTCCTTATCCCAACGTTGGACCTATGGATCCTCCTCCAACCTTATCCAAAGCTGCGCTTCTTTGTTGAACAAGTCAGCTACTATGCTAAGCTACTGTTCTATCTCCTACAGTTGCGTTGTTGCTTCCTGCTTCCTTTTCTCCTTCACTGCTGGTGGAGTGGTTGGTGTAAGATTCTCTCGGAGAGTCTTGAGCTCCTTATGATATTGTTTGATGGCCTGCTCAATTTGATCGATATTTTCTGCTATGGGGAGTTCATTTCCTTGTGTGGTGTTTGGAAGTTTCTCAAAAATTATTCCCACTCTTAGTTCCGACATTCTTTTTCCTTCTGAGTTTTGAGCTTGGACTGCTCCCAATCTTTGTCCAACGCCTCCCACTTATTTGTTACTTGTTGTAGATCAAATAATTTTCTGTGTGCACGAGATTGTACCTCGTGGTCAACGCTCACCAATAACTTGTGTAGTGCCCTTGATGGCATCTGCGTCAAGATCAATTGGATGTGGTTTAAATCCTTCAAGGGTGTCTGCCCCATGATTTCATCCATGCACAACATCTTAGGTGTGATGTACATCATTGCGTTTGCATGTGGCATTGAGTGGACTAGGTCTTGTTCTTCTACCCCCACTCTCTCGTTGTTCTGTGGTGCTAATGGATCTATGCCTCTATTGTTGCTTGCTATCTGCACTTCCCCAAGTTTCTTGAGGAACTGTCCCATCTATGCCAGTTCATTTTGCAGTTTATCCTTGTGATGTGCTGCATGAACGAAGTCCTCTCCTAGACAATCTTGGACCATTCTGGAGATCATTTCCCCATCATCCTCTATGATCGTATATTTGGGTGATGTTCGTTGCACCTTTACTTTCTTGCGTGCGCCTCCTATCTATGATATTGATCTCTTAGTTCCCCCTGATTCTTGCGTATTTGGATTTGGGGCGATCTCCTGCACTCCCTTAGCTTGTTTCTATTGTCCATTGGTCGACTGTGTAGTCTCTTTCTTCCCCTTCTAGGTTCCTTTCTTGTTTGACCCTTCATCTGCCCGAGTCAGCTTGCCTTGGCCCATTATTGGTTTCTTGGGCACTTGGATTTCCGGGGGCTGTGTTTCCGCTTGCTCTACTTCTCCCTCTATTGTTCGTTCTAGGACTTCCTAGGTAATGGATGAGATTCTCCATTCATCAGGCCATTCACTGATGACCATGTCAATATCACCCTATGTGATGCAGTAGTGCATATGTAGCCACTATTTATCTGGATCCTACCTTGGTTGTATCCAAATTGTTTGTTGTGTCCCGGAAGTTGGTGTTGTCCGCATATCGCACAACATTCTATGGTGTTATTCTCCATTATCGGTTGATATCTTCCTATATGTCACGTAGGTATGCTTCAAATATGACTCCATTCTCCCTCTTATGCTTAGCATACAGCCCATATCTCAGCAATAGGTACCTTTCTCCCGTTGGCTGTGGTCTGGTACACAAAATTACATACCCTGGTTCTCGCCATCCCATGAAGGCTATTAGGGTGATCATCCATGAGTAATGGAACTCTATTACTAGGTCCTATGCATCCTTGCAGTCCTCTTGAAATAATTTTAATAAATATGGTGCCCAACTCATTGAGGTGCCTTCGGCGCAATGAGATGCAACTACAATGACTCCCGCTGGTACTTTGTCTTTGCGGCATTTTCTTAGAAATTTTCAAGCTAATATCTTTGTGCCCAATTGTGTACCTACGTTGTTGATTCGTTTGATCATGATGCCTCTTGTTCCCCTGACGGTGCCATACTTTTTCTTCATTTCCTCTGCCATCACTTTCTCCTTGGATTTGCTTCCAGAATCACTGTGGGATCCATACCCCGATTTGGTAAACCTATGATTTGTGCAATAAGATCAATAGTTATGGGGATAGGTTTGTCCAACCATATGTCCCCTCCATTTGTGACTACTAACAACTGCTTGAAACAAGATATCACGTACTGGCCTCTGCCAAAATGTGGTAGGGTCAACAGACCTAAGATTATTGTTTTGTGCAGCCCAGTTTCCCACTGGTATGGCTAGGTAATATCTTCTCCTAGTCGGGTTGTGCCTATGGTCTCTATAGATACCCTCTGTGCAAGTTCCAGGAACTTGGTTTCATCTGATACGTTATGGTATGAATATTTGAGCTTCCCGACGTGACCTAGTAGCTCCGGTTCTATCTGTACTCCAGCTGGTATGTGTGGTAGAAAAATTTCTGCTACAGGCTTCTTGTGGGGTGAGCTCGATATCTGTACTCTGTCTTACTGCTGTGGTGGCTGGGTCGAAGTTCCAGTATCCAGTAGCTTCTGGTTATTCCCTCATAATCCAGTTTGGCTAAGATGAGGCATATTCAACAATCTTCCCTGCTGGTTGAACTAAGAGGGTTGTTTGAGACTCGTCTGGTTGCACTGTTGCTTCCAAATTCTATGCCATTCTGTTAACTTCCAAGGTTGCTTTGGTGCTTTCTGGTTGCACTTCCTTTTGGGATTCTTCTTTCTCATTCTGAGGATCCTGCGTCGCTACTGGCATATCCACTTTCATGGCCTTTGCTTGTGGTTGCTAAATTTCTTCCATAATTTGTGTAGAGTTCGCCGATATCATCTCTAGGGATGATATTTCATTGATGTTGACAATATCCGGCTGCTGCTAGTCATTTTCTTCCAACGATCCTCGTGAACTAGTTTGCACTCTAGTCGGCCTGACAGTCTGACCTGCTTCTATTGGCTTCGGTGGTGCTATAGTGGTGACTGTCGAACATTTGTTGATTTCGAATAGCTTATGTGAGCTCTGTAGTTTCACTCTACTCATTCTGGCTGCTATTACTCTCTCTCTATTCTCCTTTCGCGAATAGACTAGTTGCTCCTGTGCTCGCGTGTTGTATGGGCTTGTCATGAAGCTTGTCAAGGAAGCTTCCTTCATTATGCGTTTAATGCACCCTAACTATGGGTTCAATGCATATGTGGCAGTTTCATACTTTCCATTACGCTTTCTTTTCCGGCTCCAGTTGGCACGTTTAATGTGATGTCCCATCGGTCCTTGTCGTGCTTTAATTTCGGCTAGATCTGTCATGTCGTCCTACTTTTGTCAAATTTCTATTTCCCTCTTGTTTCCCCTTTGTATGTAACCATTGTTCATGCCTTTGCCAATTTTTTTTTCCAACTTCATGTGGCCTTCCTATTTTTAGCGCACTGCGCCTTCTTTAGTTTTGTTTCCTTTTTTCCTTTTTTCCAGTTTTTTTTTTTTTTACTCCGTAGTGGGTGGTTGACTGTCCTTATAGAGTTTCAGTCAGCTCCCGTTGATAATTACTCTAAGGTCTGCACCTGCTAAGTCTCTTAAATGTACATCTTCTCCTTCTGTGACAGATTTTACTTCGTATGGTCCTAACCAATGCATTCTGAGCTTTCCTAGGTGCTGAAATGATTTGTTGTCATACATTAATACTAGATCTCCTTCCTTGAATGCTTTCTTCTTGATGTGTCGATCGTGCCAAGATTTATCTCTTGCTTTCTGTACTTATCGATGGAATCCTACTAGGATTCAATCTTCCTCCATGTTCAATAACTGATTAAGTCTTTCTTGTATTGCACCTCATTCTGGCATTTGTGTGATAGTTGCTATGCACAAGATGGGTACTAAATATTCTAATGGCATTACTGCTTCTTGGCCATAAGCCAATTTGAATGATGTGTGTCCTGTCAACTTTTTGCATGTAGTCCTGTATGTCCATAATAATGTTGGTACCTTGAGGTCCCAATCATCTCTGTTGACATTACATATCTTTGTTAGTGCATTCTCCAGAATTTTGTTGAAGGATTCTATTGTGCCATTTGCCTGTGGATGATACGGTGTGCTTTTCTAGTGATGGACTTCAAATTCTTCAGTCATTGCGCAGATGGTGCTATTTATGAAGTGTGTGACTTGGTTGCTCATCAATACTCTTGGGCACCCAAATCTCATGATTACTTGTTCAAACACAAAGTGTGCTGTTGTCTCTGCGCTACAATATTTTACTGGTGCGACTTCCACCCATATTGTTAGATATTCTGTCGCGGTGATAATGTACCTTGCCCCTGTTATTTTGGCTAGTGGGTTAATTGGTCCCACAAAGTTGATTGCCCATTTTTCAAATGCATGTAGTGTTACTTGTGGTCATAGTGGCATCTCATCTCTTTTATTGGGGTTTCCTACCCTTTGACAGACATCGTATCTCTGACAATACTCTTTTGAGTCTCTATGAATTGTTGGCCACCATAGTCCTGCGTGTAGTACCTTCTGTGCGATATCTTTTCCTACATAATTCCCTCCTGGTATTTTGCTAAAATTCGTGGTCATTCGTTTTCTAACACGTGCCTTCGCAAAATTTTATCTACGCCCATATTGTATAAATGACCTGCAATTAGTTGATATTCGGTCGTGCAGACTACTAAGTTCTTCTTCTACGTGGTGGTATATTCATGCGGTGCAATACCTGTGATCAAGTACTGGATGATCTCTGCTAAGTAATCATCAACAATCTGTACTGAGAATAACTATGCATCTAGAAAGTTGTCTTCTAAGTTCGTAGGTTCTTCTCCATTTGTGACCCTTGATAGGTGGTCAGGTCCTGCATTCAATTTTCCTGGTTTAACTATTACTTCAAAGTTGAATTCTTGAAATAATAGTAATGATGCAGGAGCATCATAAACAGTCAAGCGAGCATAGAGACGAAGGACAGCTGGAAAGTGAAACACGCATTTTTCATGTTTTGAAAGTTTAAGGGAGCAGATATTAATGTAATAATTAGGAAGATAGTGTACTTGCATTTATATATTGGAGGTTGTAAATAGATATTGAGAGATCACTCTCATTTGTAAAACATTAAGGCATTTAAGCCCAGTTAATGAAAGTAGGTAGGTTTGAATTAATAGATTAGACAGTTTAGAGAGTAGGAGGGAAAATGGATATAGACACCCTCATTCTTGTATTGTTGTAACATGATCATTAGCATAGAGAAGAAGGAGAGAGTTGTAGTAGAGAACTGTAGAGAAGAACCCATGTATAGAAGCTTTGAATTAATATATGAATATTTGAATCAGAGTCATGGTGTTATGATGTTTTCTATGTATACATGGTGAATGGTATGTTCATGGTGGTTTTGTTCTCTCTGTTATGCATTTTCTTAATACTGTGTGCATGCATGATTTCATGTTGAATGTTTGAAGTATGAGAGAGAGAGAAAGAGAATGAGTTTCAATTGTTTCTCATCCTGAGTGAGAAGTTCCTGCAAGGAGTGCAGTGAAATGTCCCCAAGGAGTGCATTGACGAAGGTTCAAAGTTTCTCTCTGAAAGCTCAAGAGGGATACCATTGTTCTCATTCCAACATAAGTGCAAGTGAAGCACATAAGCCATGCAAGGTTTGCGCAGGCTGGTTGAAAGCTAGGACTTATCAACTAAGGGGAGAGTTGAAAGACTGCTATTGCAGAAGGTGCGCAGAGTCGAAGGAATCAAATACTTAGAAGTATTTGAAAGTCTGCCGCAAGGAGTGCATGGAGGGGTCCTTTTGAGACTTGAGTTGCAAGAGAAAGATCAGGAGGGGTAATAACTTTGAACACTTCAAAGGAGAACGGAGGTTGAACTACTTCAAAGGGAGATGAGGGTCGAATTCATCCAACAGAAGTAAACTTCATAAGGAAGAACGTTGGCTCATTTCGTAGGATCAATGAGTGGTCGAAGTTCTCTGTGGAGAATTCATGAAACCAAGAGGACCATAGGATCCAGAGGAGTTGCAGGGTGGTTAGAGGTAGGAAAAACCATCACTCTAGGATCTAGGATCAACGTGGACCATAAATTGTGCTTTTCACAAGTCGTCATATCATTTCGTCATTTCGGGGATCCTGACGACAAGGAGTTGAGTGCAGTGGAATGAAAGTCTCGAAGTCATGAGTTGTGATAGGATTTGGATTGGAGTTTCAGGATTTTAGCACTTCAGGTGTCGAGAAATGGAGGAGGCAGCGCTTTGGGATTGAGAGTCCCGAAATCCAGGAAGAGTGAGAGGTGGAAGCAGTCCATGTCAGAGGTAAAAGACAATGGGGAAGACATGTCGCGTACTTGTCGCCAGGCGGAGTCAAACTTCATTGACTATTTCGGGGTTTCGTAGGTTGGAGAGCCGAAAGCCTCGCATTAGGATTTGCGAAGTCGCGAAGTCCGGAACCCCGATGAAGCGAAAAATTCCATTGGGAATTCAACCTTTGCTGAACGCATCGGAATTCAGAATTTCAGGTTTTATAGGTTGTAGAGACGAGAACTCTTGACAATAGGAATCACGATATAGTGAAACATAAAATCCTAATCAGGAAAAGGGCACGATCTCACCGCGATCAGGAGACTTGGGTAGTACTTTGTGGTTGATCAGACAGGGCATACTCATAAGGACCTGTGGATACATCGTCAAGTGTGTGAGGGAGTCCTCGTGGGGAAATTCAAAGAGTCAATCGGACTCAGGAGGGAAGATTTAGAACGATCCTGTGTGGACCTCGACTTGAGGGTTCAGGGGTCTGCACCAAAGTGGTATCAGAGCACAGAAGAAGTTATTTATTTTCTGTAGTAGAGAAAAGAGGATCATTTCTCATCCATGCCATCGAAAAGAAGAGATAGGCCCATGCCAATGCTTGATCCAACAATGGGAAGAGAAATGAATGAACTACATGGTAGGCTTGATGCCATGGAGACAACACAGAGCACACAGTTGACACTGGGGATATCAGCGAGGCTGACAGTGAAAATGAAGCTGGAAACGAAGGAGAAGAATTTGCAGTCGAAGATGCTGCAGATGAACACCTATTCAGGGCTATTGCAAGGATAGGTGCCAGGGAAAAGATGGAGATTCCCATATATGAGGGAAACCTAGATGTTGAAGAGCTTCTAGACTATATTAGAACTCTGGATGAGTACTTCGACTATGAGGACGTCGAGGAAGATAAGAAAGTCAAACATGCTGTCACCAGACTTAAAGGGCATGCAACACTATGGTGGTATGAACTGCAGGCTGATAGATGCTGCAAAGGCAAGAAGAAAATCAAGCACTGGGATAGAATGGTTGCGAAGATGAAAGCCAAATTCATACCCAAGGATTATCAAATTACTTTGTTTCAGAGGATTGTTGAAGGAAAATCTCCCTGCAGATAGGTATATCTCCTCAAAGAGATAGACTCTTAAATCTAAGACAGAAAGTGCTTATCATGGTCACTGACTTCCTTTTAGATCTAGGTGGACTAGTGTGTGAGAAGGAAAGAGAAAATAAGTACCTTTTACCGGTGTTTGTCCTTGCACGCTCCGAGTTGGGCTCCAATCTTTCGCTCCTTGGTAATCCCTGTAGACAAACAAAGTACGACCACTTCCTACTCTATCAAGATTAGTCCGAAATAGGTCTATCTACTAAAGAGACAAATTCATGTGAGATTGAACACGAATTAGAAAGAAACAGGCCAAGCAAATTATATTAATGAGGACAAAACATTGCTTATAGCCATGGATGGATTGCAACAGTTTCGTCAAGTCCTCCTTTTCTACCCCTTGCTCAAAAGATCCACGATTCGAATGATGATAGCTTCACTGATTACTCCCTATGATATCATAGGTCTCTTGCTTCCAAAATATCTTTGTTCCAGCACCACTTATAAGATCATAAGTTTGGTGTGATTCTCCCTTTTCAGTCCCCTTTCACCATTAGAAAGCTTTCTTATATAGCCTTGGAGAGGCTTTAACCACTTGAGATATCCTTGGAGAAGTTTAGGATTTTCCTCCTTTAGTTGAGGATCTACCTTAAGATCATGGCTGGACTAGGGATTCGAATCCAATTGCCTTCCAAAAATGAAAGGATCCTTCCCCCATTCATCTCAACAACTTAACTACTTCCCAGAATAGGTAACACCCCCTTAAAAGGGCCATCAGAGCGCTATAGCGCTCCCCAGTAGGCTTAAGGGGGGCGCCAACACTCCTAAAGACACCAGCGCTCCTCCAAAAGGGCCAAAGAATCTTTATAATTCTCCCAGATAGTGTAAGGGGGAGCACCAACACTCCCAAAAGAGGTATAGGGGAGCGCTCTCCTTCAAAAACTTAGTTTTTTGAGTGTTTTCAGATGGAAAAAGGCTCATAAGCCTGCTGACTCATTTCTCCTCTTCCAAATCAAATGTTTGAGGTGTTTCAAGTGTCCTTCTCATGTCATTATAGGCACAACATAGGCATCATGGCAGTATGCCTTCTTTGACACTTGCGACACTTGTAAGCAAAATGCGACACTTGCGACCTTTGTAATGACGACACTTGCGACACTATCAAAGTGAGTATTTTTTATGTGTAACAGATTGCCCCCCAAAGTATGAAGTTAGAAGACAGGAACTGATAACTGAAATACTTTGTAGAATTTCAAGCAAGGGTATAGACGTAGAGAACCTGACAGAAGCTGCACACAAACATCCAACAAATATTATGACATGTTTCAAACCCCAAGGCAGGCATACCTATGCTTGGGTGATCAAGACTTGCAAAATATGGCCGCCATAAAATACACTGCGGATCCATAATTGTATTGATAAAAAGGTATAGCCACTGAAAATACATTGTGGATCTATACTCTTATGACATGAACTAATTGTAGCCACGAAGAATACACAATGGATCTACGAGATGACAAGACATAGCCACGACCAATACAAAGTGGATATATGTAACAGTATATGTATCATTGTTCAAAAGAAACTCCATCACAACCTGGGCAAAGTATATGTCAAAGTGATCACTCAACCCAGGGTCTTCTTACCGATCCTGATGTAGTACGAATCTAACCATGTGAATAGATGTCCTGATGTCGAACATGGAAGAAACCACTTGATTACTAGTCAATGATGTAAACCGTTAACAAGCACGAGGGAAATCACCATTAATGTCAATGATTCCCAAGGTACTTTAGTACATTCCAACGAATGTGAATGGATGAGCTGAAGTCGAACATCCGTGGAATCATCTGATCAGAGATCAATGATGTAAACCCACTGTCGAATGTGAGGAGGCCTTCCATTGAGGCATGCAGGTCCCAAAGTACTAACTAGTTTCTAAGTCTAGTTCCTGGACAATGTGTTGAAGTCGACAAGAATAGATTCGTCGAAGGAGGGCATTGATGTATCCCCCATCAACGACACAAAACAGACACAGAGATGTAATTAGTAGATCAAATGAACATGGAATGACATGGGTATTGAGACAATATATTTGTGATGGCTGACTCTCGAGGCAGATACTTCCCTTGAACACTGAGGCACAACAGCAGAAATGTGACATGGACCAAAACTTGATGATGTAGTGGATGTTGTGACTTATGGAAGGTGACCCAAAGGAGTGAAAGAAACTCAAAGGATTGGCTCAATGCAAAGGTTCAATGGATTATAATGCGTGCAAAGACAAATTTCCGTGTTCAAGGGTGACTCTAAGAGTTACTTGGTAATGTTCTCAGAAAACGGCTTGGCTTGCTTCTTTCAATTTCCCCCCCCATCTAGATAGATGAGTACCTCTTTTTAATTTAACGAGCTCAAGGAGGATAACACATGCTCAATAAAACTCACCTTCAGTAAGTTCCTCTTCCTTTGTTTAATGAACTGGAAGAAGTAAGGGTTCGATCCTGTATGGGTCTGTCGATGTTTTGTTTAGTGAGTCCAAAGACAGAAAACTCAAATGTTTTTCATGATTATAGAGTTTGGAAAAACACTTAAAAGAGAAATCTCTCAGTTCCTTTTTCAAAAAGTAGTCTGACGAGACCAAAAAAGAGATAAACTATCTCTCAACATACGTTTTCTTCAAATACTTTAACGAGCATGAAGAGAACAAGGTCGCTCGGTAATCTTTTCATGTTTAGAGAGTCTGAAAAGGACTTAAAGATGACTCCAATGTTGTCCTTTTTCGTAATGTTAGTCTCGCGAGGCCGAAAAAGAGATAAATTATCACTCGAAAGACACCCTTTCTAGCCGTTTATTTATTGGGAAAGGAAGCAAGATCACTCGACAATCTTTTCATGTTTAGAGAATCTAAAAAGAGCTTAAAGGAGACTCCAAGGGGTTCCTTTTTCGTGTGTCCATATAAGTCTGAAAAAGAGATAAAAGTCTACCTGGATGAATTCTCATGTATTTACGAGCATGAGAAATAACAAAGACTAAGCTCGGTATGCCCCCAGCATGAAAGTTAGTGGCTTAACTCCAGAATGATCAGCAAAGGCTAGAGACATGCCCTCCAAGCTTCAATTCATTCACCGACTTTGAGGTTGTCACCAATTTCTCTAGCAGATGAGAAAAAGGATAAGGGTGGATGAAAAGAAGGTTCAAGAGAGGTGACTGTTTCATTTTTTAACGAGCTTGACATAGGAAAAGAACTATGCTCAGAGCCTTTGTTTCATTTTTTAACGAGCTTGCCACAGAGAAGAGAAACTATGCTTGTGTTTTCGTTCGGATCATGGCTTCCAAGAGGATAATGCTCTAGAAGGGTTCCATTTCAAGGGATAAAATGTGGTCATGGCCTCCAGGAGATCTTCGCTGGATGGAAGATAATCACTCGAGAAGGGATACATGGGGAGGGTCGTGATAGGAGTAAGGAGATCAGGCTCCAATAATCCTACCGAAGAAATCACCATGTCCACTACCGGATCCAAATCGTCAGAAGTTGAGGTCATGGGAGACAACGCCACATAATTGACATGCGGCGGGGGTGATACTGTCTGCATATAAGAACCACTTAGGGAGGTAACACAGTCTGGGCCAATGAATGAAAGTTGATCAATAGTCACAATTCTTCCATCGTGAGGGAAATATATCACACAGAAAAGGGTGGATACAAGAGCTTTCATAGCATAGACATAATCCTGCCCAAGGAGTAAAGCGAAATCCAAGGGGTCTCGGACTACCATGACATCGATAAAGACATTTTTCCCTCCCAAAGTTATAGGAAACTGAGGAAGGATCTATAAAGGTTGATTGTTTCTTCTATTAAAAGCTAACAGATTCTGTGTAACCGGTGCAAGTTGTGGACAAACCAAAGCGTACCAAGCAATAGAAGACAAAATACTAACGGACGCACCTTCATCTATCAGCGTTTGAGGAACATCTCGACCACGAACCTGTACTGTAATCTGGAAAGGAATGTGGGAGGAAAGACGAGGTCTAGTTAGCACACCCCAATAAAAAAGGACGGCCTCATTACTTGGAGGGGGTTTCGCAGGAGAAGGAGGAATGCCCCTCGGTACGGTAGAGTCTATATTAATGAGAAAAACATGGGAAGTATCGGGTTTACTCTCTAGAAGGGGAGTAGGATCAACCGATGATTGGATCGGATCAACCAATGGTGGACTTGGATAGACCACTTTAGCACTCTTCAGAGGAAGAGTGGGACTGACCAAGGAAGGGACTAGATTAGTCACTTTGACATTCTTCAATGGAGGAATGGGATCGACCGATGGAGAAACTGGATCAACCACTTGAATTTCATTCTCCAAGGGAAGAATGGGGTCGACGGGTGGAAATGGATCGACCGCTTTGGTGTCACTCTCTAACGGGAGAGTGGGATCGACCGAGGATGAAAATAGTTCGACCACTTTGGTGTCACTCTTTTGATGAAGAGCAGGGCTGATCGATGATGGAACTGGATCAACTACTTGGGTTTGTGGTTCAATCAAGGAGGAAACTAGATTGACCACCTGATCAACCGAACTGACCGGGGATGGAACCGGATTGACCAGTCCATCAACCAATGATGGTTCGGAGGAAATCTTACGATAACCTTTTGGAAGTTGAAGTTTTTCCAAAAGAGAAGAAGCCTCGTCCATGCCAGGACAAAGGTGAGAGTAATGATTACCTTTAAATAACATGCAAGGGAACTTGACAATTTTCTTCTTCTTACCAACCTGAACAACACTAGTTGAGGGGGTATCATCGACATGACCGATAGAGGCCGATGACGTGGAGGACCACATTTATAAGACCTGGGTAAGACCGGGGCAATCCCTCAGAAAGTGGTCACCCTTACAAAGGATGCAAGGGAATTTGGGTTTTGGATTCTTCATTTTAATCTTGTTGACCTCATCAACACTCCCAGTACTATTAACAGTAACTGGTTGCTTAGAGCCAACATCTGATGTTGTTGGGGTCTTTGTCCCTTTTCAGGTTCTTCTTCTTCTTCTCTTTACGTTTCTTCTTCTTCTGATCAACCTGGCTACTTGCTTTAGAGCTTTCATGATCCAGATTATTTTTGGCACTAAATGAGAGCGGAGATATAATAAAGAAATGCACAGAGATATTGCAGATATCCAATAATATCACAGAAATGTATCAGATATGCAACCATAAACACAGATATACAATAATACACGATTTCTATTAATCAAAGAAATGTACAAAGACTGTAAAAATACAGAGTGAAAGACTCGCTAGAATGGTGGCAGCTTATCTCTGAGAAGAGATGTGATGGCTACTTGCATTCGCAAGAAGATGGTTACAATAAGGCTCTGAAGGCCCTTTTACAATAAACAGGAATGCCAAAATTCCTAGACATCCAAAAACCTAACCCTAGGAGATGAAGCGCCAAAAGTCATGTGGGCCCCGTTTGGGTAAGTGGCGCATCAACTTCCCGGGGTCGTAACTTTTGCATACGATATCCATTTTAGGCGTGTGATAGCTCGTTGGAAAGGTATCGTTGAGGAGATTAATTTTGGGGGCTCAATCATGCCTTTGGATATCATTGAGAACCTCGATCTTGAAAAACCTTCATTTAGGCCCTCAAAATGGCCCTAGAAGTTAAAACCTGCTAAAAATAGTAAATTGCCAAAATGGCCAGAAAACTGTTTTGAGCCATTTGGAAAAGGTGGGTGGCCACCGATATCCACCTGAATCATTTCACTAGGTGAATAAGGAGAAATGGAAGGAGACTTAATGGGCGAAGAAGGTGAAAAGTCGACGTGAGGTTGATGTGTGGGTGGTGTACTGACATCAAAAGTATTAGGTGCATCTGAAACATTGGGAGGATTTGGGATCACTGGAGTGGGGAGAAAACAAACTGGTAATCCGATAGTGAGTCCTAGAAGACTCAGTGTGGCAACATATGGAGGACTAAAGTTTCCAAACGAAGGAAAGGTATAATGTTCCCTAGGAGAATGGGTTCCTCCATTGGTACTCCCAGGATTTGATGCCATTAACACTGACTCGACCTAAGGTCCACTAAGTAAAACAAACAACACACGCTATGAATCTGAGAAGCAATCAATCAAACAAACCTTCCTATGATGAAACCACTAGTTGGTGATGAAATCCAATGTCACAAGATCAAAATAGGAAGGGGTGGGGATAAAGCGGGTGGATTAGTTACGTTGGTGACCTGCTTAATGGACTTACACCTTGGTGCAAGATTCCACGTAGTAATTGTGGTTTTACCCTCCAAGGATCCCGATTGAGTTTGACCAACATCTGTTCCAGGTACAGTGAGACTTCCCTTCACCATCACCTTGTGTGAGACCCTAAATATTGTGGCTACTAAGGTCACCAACTTGTAGTCAGCCCCTGGGAGGGTACATTTGACAGTCTAGTTGGAACGTATGGGAAGGATAACAAGTCTGAAATCAACTTGAAAGGCTCCCACACATAATCATGGGTATACCTTCTAGTGACCCCCAATATACGATCTGACCACTACAAATAGTTGAACCACGAAGGGATAATCTCCGTAACTCAGTCGAATGCGACCTTGTGCGTAACCCCTGTGTGAGAGGGGGATGCCAGCAAGCCAATACGACAATTGGATTTAACTCTCCCTACCACAAGATACTAAGTTTGTTTGATAGCTTTGGAAAGTTATCCTTTCAACCTATTCCAAATCCCTACACCTTAAACTAATGTAGGTTTGCTAACAAAGATGTAAAAAGTCTAATAAATTTTAGTTAAGCGTTGATTTTAATGGCTGTTGTTTACTCAGAGGGTGTAAAAAAGTGAAACTGATGGAATGATGACTCAATTCCCAAAAATATGCATGAAATATGATAAGAAATCATTTATTTTCAATGAATACCTATTTAAGGCAAAGAGGAAGAGTCATTTTCACTATCAAACACTTGATAAGGAATGCCCTCAATCAATTTTGTTCTCAATCAAATCCAATATAATGATACAACATTTTAGAAATGCAAACTAATATGAAAACTAATCACTAAGATGTACTTTTGTCATTTGTATGCGAACGATAATCAATTCAATGCAAAATTTCTCCTGCCAACTACCCTTTCAAATCAAGGAGATTCAGACAAGAATATGTAGATTTCGCACAAACAACACACCATTTTTTTGCGATGAAACAAGAGAAAGAAAACCAAAAATGCAAAAGGAATGAGAAAGATATTGGATTATATGACCTCAAAGAACCAAATGAGAAGTGTTACAGACTTATGATGTCCTTTACTAGAGTTCCTGCTCAGTCGGATAGGAGAGGAAAAAACAGTGGATCGATTTCAAGCTCTCAACAAAAAAACTCAAAAAGAATGAAGAAGGGCATAAAATATGAACAATAAGGTGCTTACTTCTCAAGAGGAAGCATTTCAAAGGTCAAAGGAAGAATCATTGAGTCACAAAGTAGCTCAACAAGTGAAGAAACAGGGTCTGGACCTCCAAAAAATGGATTTTTTGAAGAGATTTTGAGCAAAAAAGGGTCGGCGCTCTGGTGTAAGGGACACCAGGGCATTATAAAAATCTATCGAACACTTCCAAGGAGTGCTAGCACTCTGCTAACATGGGTAGCGGGGCGTCAGGCTAAAAAAACTCAAAAAATGTAAAAAAAAACCATAATTTTGATCAAATTTTGACAGGTAAGCTGAGTGTGATGGGGTAAAGAGTCAATCAGAAAATGAAATCAGATATGAAGGGGTGAAAAAGGTCTAAGAACACAAAGGGTAAGACAAGGCCTATGAGGAAAAACAAAACTAATAAAGTTTTGATTCTTCCCCAGCGGAGTCGCTAGTTTCTATTGAAGGAAAATCTGCCTGCGGACAGGTAGATCTCCTCAAAGAGCTAGACTCTTAACTCTAAGACAAAAAGTGTTTATCATGGTCACTGACTTCCTTTTAGATCTATGTGGACTAGTGTGTGAGAAGGAAGGATACAATAAGTACCTTTTACCGGAGTTTGTCCTTGCACGCTCTGAGTTGAGCTCCAATCTTTCACTCCTTGGTAAGCCCTGTAGACAAACAAAGTATGACCACTTCCTACTCTATCAAGATTAGTCCGAAATAAGTCTATATACTAAAGAGAAAAATTCATGTGAGATTGAACATGAATTAGAAAGAAACAGGCCAAGCAAATTATATTAATGAGGACAAAACATTGCTTACAGCCGTGGATGGATTGCAACAGTTTCGTCAAGTCCTCCTTGTCTACCCCTTGCTCAAAAGATCCACGATCCGAATGATGATAGCTTCACTGATTTCTCCCTATGATATCATAGGTCTCTTGCTTCCAAAATATCTCTGTTCCAACACCACTTATAAGATCATAAGTTTGGTGTGATTCTCCCTTTTCAGTCCCCTTTCACCATTAGAAAGCTTGCTTATATAGCCTTGGAGAGGCTTTAACCACTTGAGATATCCTTGGGGAAGTTGAGGATTTTCCTCCTTCAGTTGAGGATCTACCCTAAGATCATGGCTGGACTAGGGATTCGAATCCAAATCCCTTCCAAAAATGAAAGGATCCTTCCCCTATTCACCTCAACAACTTAACTACTGCCCATAATAGGCAGCACCCCCTTAAAAGGGCCATTAGAGCACGGTAGCGCTCCCTAGTAGGCTTAAGGGGGGTGCCAACACTCCTAAAGACACCAGTGCTCCTCCAGAAGGGCCAAAGAAGCTTTATAACACTCCCAAACAATGTAAGGGGGAGTGCCAACACTCCCATAAGAGGTATAGGGGAGCATTCTCCTTCAAAAATTTAGTTTTTTGAGTGTTTTCAGATGGCAAAATGTTCATGAGCCTGCTGACTCATTTCTCCTCTTCCTAATAAAATGTTTGAGGTGTTTCAAGTGTCCTTCTCATGTCATTATAGGCACAACATAGGCAACATGGCAGTATGCCTTCTTTGACACTTGTGACACTTGTAAGCAAAATGTGACACTTGCGACCTTTGTAATGACGACACTTGCGACACTATCAAAGTGAGTATTTTTTATGTGTAACAAGGATGCAGAATTTGAGATAGAAGCTGTTGTCAGTGAAAGAATACACTGAAGAGTTCTACAAGATAAACATCAGAGTAGGTCATCGGGAAAGTGATGATGAAAAGGTTGCTAGGTACATGAATGGTCTGCGGTATGACATTCAATATGAGATGAGCATGATGATCATTCAGAATGTAGGAGATGCTTATCAGATGGCTCTGAAAGCTGAAGAGAAGATGAGCTGAAAGCAAGGTCAAAGAGGCTGAGGCAGAAGTCAAGACAGAGGCAAAACAATTTCCCAAGATAGGACTTAGAAGCCTAAAGAAGAGGGAAAGAAACCTCAAACTCAACATGAGAGAGGAGGAATCTCACAAAGAGGGCAGTATGCTGATGGAAATACCTTTCCTCGAGCTAGAGGAAGAGGAAGAGGCCGAGGAGGTGAAGTGAAATGTTTTGTTTGTGGGAAAAATAGACATAAATCTTATGAGTGTCCAGATAGAAAGAAAGAAGGTGGTGAAACTCACATTGCCGGAGCACAAAGATAGAATGTTGAGGCAGAAGATGCTGAGGGCGAACGATCTTTAATGATGAGGAAAGTTCTCTTAAAGCCGAAGAAGGAGGTAGAGAACCCAACCCAAAGGAACAGTCTATTTCGGACTGCTTGCAAGACCAAAGACAGGGTATGCAAAGTCATAGTGGACAGTGGTAGCATAGACAATCTGATTTCTATAGAGATGGTGGAAAAGCTGGAGCTAGAGACTGTCGTACATCCAATCCCATACAGAGTTTAGTGGCTACAAAAAGGACATAAGGTAAATGTCACTAAACAATGTTTAGTTGAATTTAAAATAGGAGGATATAAGGATGAAATATTATGTGATGTCATTCCCATGGATGTTTGTCATCTATTGTTGGGTAGACCATGGCAATATGATAGAAATGTGGTTCATGATGGGAGAAAGAACACATACACCCTGGAGAAGAATGGGAGAACTCACATGTTGTTGTCAATTAAGGACAAAAAAGTAAAACCAGAGGTAAGCAACATTGTACTTCTCATGAGTGGGAAGGAACTTCTTAATGAGGTTAAGAAGAAGGAAGACACACAATTTATTGTGGTCAAGAAGCCAAGAATTGTTTTGACCAGTACAAGAGTAGATGATTTACTAGAGGAAATCCATGAGTTGCTGGAAGAGTTTGCTGATATAGTAGTGGACGAACTACCTTGTTCGTTGCCATCGATAAGGAGTATAATCCATCACATTGATCTTATACCTGGAGCTAGTTTGCCAAGCAAAGAAACTTACCGATTGACGCCATAGGAGAATGAAGAAGTTAAGAGACAAGTCTAGGATTTAATGGACAAAGGATTGGTTAGAGAGAGCTTGAGTCCATGTGCTATTCCAACAGTGCTCAACCCAAAGAAAGATGGAGGCTGGAGAATGTGTATAGACTCAAGGGAAATCAATAAGATTACCATCAGATATAGATTTCCATTGCCAAGGATGGATGGTTTGATGGATTTCTTGAGTGGAGCAATATTTTTTTCAAATATTGATTTGAAAAGCGGATATCATCAAATTCGGATGAGAGAAGGTGATGAATGGAAGACAACATTCAAGACGAATGAGGGGATGTATGAATGACTTGTCATGCCATTTGGTTTAACAAATGCACCTAGTACTTTCATGAGGTTGATGAATGAAGTCTTGAAGGATTTCACCAGGAAATTTGTCATCGTATATCTTGACGATATATTGATTTTCAGCAAGACAAAAGCAGAACACTTGAAGCATTTAGATACAATGATGAGGAGATTACAACAAGAGAAATTGTTGATAAACATGAAGAAATCATCATTTATGAGGATATAACTCATTTACTTGGGTTTTGTTATCTTTGCGAATGAGCTAAATATGGATCCAGAAAAGGTAGAAGTGATTAAGAATTGGCCATCGTCGAAGAGTGTGTTTGAAGTTCGAAGCTTCCATGGTTTAGCTAGTTTCTAAAAGAAATTCATCTGAAATTTTAGTGGAATTAGTGCACCAATGATGGATACAATGAAGAAAAGACACAAATCTTTTCATTGGACAGAGGAAGCATAGAAAAGCTTCAATCTGCTAAAGAAGAAGATCACTGAGCAACTGATTCTGGTTTTGCCAGACTTTAACAAGATGTTCCAGGTCAGGTGTGATGCAAGCGGGTTTGTAATTGGAGCGGTCTTGAACCAGGATGACAGGATGGTCGCATACTTCAGCAAAAATCTGAATGAAGTGAAGATTAAATACTCAACATATGAAAAGGAATTTTATGCAGTCATACAAGCGTTGAAAAAATGGAGACATTATTTGGTTCCTAAAGAGTTTTTTTTGTACAACGACAATCATGCTTTACAATTCGTGACTCAACAGGAGAAGCTGAACCAAAAACATGTTAAATGGGTTGAATACATGCAAAATTTTACTTTTGTAATCAATCATATTTCTGGAACTGCTAACAAAGTTGTTGATGCTTTGAGCAGGAAATGTTTTCTTATGTAGGAGGTTAGAGTCAAAACTTTGGGTTTTTATAATCTCAAAGAAATGTATAGGGATGACCCAGATTTTAAGGAAGTGTATGAGGCATTTGAGAATCCAATTCTCAGGGATAGAAGCCAGTGGACCAAATATATGATCCAGGATGGATTATTATTCATGGGCAATCAATTATGTATTCCAAAATGCTCCATGAAGGAGAACCTACTGAAGGAAAAACACAGTGGAGGATTGGTCGGACACTTCGGTCATGACAAAATGTCCTCAAAGTTGAATGGTGCATATTTTTGGCCAGGGATGAGGATAGATGTTAAGAGATTTGTAGAAAGGTGCAGAATTTGTCAGCACACAAAGGGGAAAAGGTAGAAAACAGGGTTATATCATCCATTACCCATACCTAAGAGGCTGTGGGATGCAGTGAGCATGGATTTCATATTGGGATTGCCAAGGACACAAAGAGGATGTGATTCAATCTTTGTAGTGGTAGAAATATTTTCAAAGATGGAAAATTTCATACCATGCCAGAAAACCAGTGACGCAACTCATATTGCGAACCTGTTTTTCAAAGAAGTTGTCAGACTTCACGACTTGCCAAGGAGTATAGTTTCTGATCGGGATACCAAGTTCATAGGACATTTCTGGAGGACTTTAGGGAAGAAGCTGGGGACAAGTTTGTCTTTTAGCTCAGCATATCATCCTCAGACAGATGGGCATATGGAAGTTGTAAACAAAAGCTTGGTAGATTTACTGAGGAGCCTAGTGACTGAACACCACAGTCAGTGGGATCACATTCTGCCACAGGCAGAATTTGCTTATAATGATTCGATCAATAGAAGCACAGGGCAGAGTCCATTCCGAATTGTATATAGAATGCAGCCAAGGGGAGTTTCTAAATTGAAAGATTCGGAACAAGCTGAATTTAGAAGTGCTAGTGTAGAGGACTTTGCAGAAGCAATGAAGCAGCTTCACAACTGAGTTAAGGAGCGATTACAGAGTTCAAGCCAAGAGTACAAGCATAGAGCAGATCAACACAAGCAAGAGCTTCAATTTGAAGTTGGTGATCTAGTTCTTTCACATCTAAGGAAGGAAAGGTTCCCAAGGGGAACATATAACAAACTGAAAATGAAAAAGATTGGACCATGCTGAGTCATGAAGAAATTTGGGGCAAACGCATATGAGATTGAATTACTCGATGGGATCGAAATTTCACCGATATTCAACATCTCAAATTTGTACCCTTACAAAGATGAAGAAGCAGGAACAAAGGAAGAACATAAAGAAATTCAGTGGACCAAACAAATGCCTGTAGCTGAAAATCCATAGATGGAAGGTATAATTGACAAGAGAGTCAACAAAAAGACCAGGAGGAAGGAGTATTTTGAATACTTGGTCAAGTGGAAGGGAAATCCAGTTGAAGATGCTAGCTGGGAAGATGAAGAAGAAATTCAGAAGCATGGACAAACCATGCAAGAGCTCATGAACAGGAGTTCATGAAAATTTTCAAGCGAGGCAATATGATGCAGGAGCATCGTAAGCAGTCAAGTGAGCGTAGAGATGAAGGATAGCTAGAAAGCACAACATGCATTTTTCACGTTTTGAAATGTTTCGAAAGTTTAAGGGAGTGGATATTAATGTAATAATTAGGAAGATAGTGTACTTGCATTTATATCTTGGAGGTTGTAAACAAATCTTGAGTGATTGCTCTCATTTGTAAAAAATTAAGGCATTTAAGCCTAGTTAATGAAAGTAGGTAAGTTTGAATTAATAGATTAGACAATTTAGAGAGTAGGAGGGAAAATGGATATAGAAACCCTCATTATTGTATTGTTGTAACATGATCATTAGCATAGAGAAGAAGGAGAGAGCTGTAGCAGAGAGCTGTAGATAAGAACCCATGTATAGAAGCTTTGAATTAATATATGAAGCTTTGAATCAGAGTCATGGTGTTATGATGTTTTCTGTGTATACATGGTGAATGGTATGTTCATGGTGTTTTATTCTCTCTGTTATGCATTTGCTTAATACTGTGTGTATGCATGATTTCATGTTGAATGTTTGAAGTCTGAGAGAGAGAGAAAGAGAATGAGTTTCAATTGTTTCTCATCCCGGTGAGAAGTTCCTGCAAGGAGTGCATTGACGAAGGTTCAAAGTTTATCTCTGAAAGCTCAGGAGGGATACCATTGCTCTCATTCCAACAGAAGTACAAGTGAAGCATAGAAGCCGTGCAAGGTGTGCGGAGGCTGGTTGAAATCTAGGACTTATCAACCAAGGAGAGAGTTGAAAGACTGCTATTGCAGAAGGTGCACAGAGTCGAAGGAATCAAATACTTAGAAGTATTTGAAAGTCTACCGCAAGGAGTGCGCGCAGGGGTCCTTTTGAGACTTGAGTTGCAAGAGAAATCTCAGGAGGGGTAATACCTTGGAACCCTTCAAAGGAGAACGAAGGTCAAACTAATTCAAAGGGAGACAAGGGTCAAAGTCATCTAGTAGAAGTAAAATTCAGAAGGGAGAACGTTGGCTCATTTTGCAGAAGCAACGAGTGGTCGAAGTTCTCTGTGGAGAATTCATGAAACCACGAGGACCGTAGGATCCAAAGAAGTTGCAGGGTGGTTAGATGCAGGTGAACCCATAACTCTAGGATATAGGATCAATGTGGACCATTAATAGTGCTTTTCAAAAGCCATCAGATCATTTCATCATTTTGGGGATCCTGACAACAAGGAGTTGAGCGCAGTGGAACGGAAGTCTCGAAGTCGCGAGTTGTGACAGGATTTGGATTGGAGTTTAAAAATTTCGGCACTTTGGGTGTCAAGAATGGAGGAGGCAACACTTTGGGATTGAGAGTCTCAAAATCCAGGAAGAGTGACAGGTGGCAGGAGTCCGTGTCAGAGGTAAAGACCAGTGGGGAAGACAGGTGGCGTACTTGTCGCCAGGTGGAGTCAAACTTTGTTGACTATTTCAAGGTTTTGTAGGTTGGAGATCCGGAAGCCTCACATCAGGATTCATGAAGTCGCAAAGTCTAAAATCCCGATGAAGTGAAAAAATCCATTGGGAAGTCAACCTTTGCTGAATGCATCAGAATTTGAAATTTCGGGTTTCGGAGGTTGTAGAGATGGGAAATATTGACAACAGGAATCAAAATATCGCGAAACCCAAAATCCTAATATGGAAAAGGGTACGATCTCACCATGATCAAGAGACTTGGGTAGTACTTTGTGTTTGATCACACAGGGCATACTCATAAGGACCTGTGGATACACCTTCGAGTGTGTGAGGGAGTCCCTGTGGGGAAATTCAAAGAGTCAATTAGACTCAGGAGGGCAGATTTAGAATGATCCTGTGTGGACCTCGACCCGAGGGTTCGGGGGTTTGCACCAAGTAACCATCGACAAATTCTACCCCCAACACTGGCTTGTTGACTAGGTATTTTAGGGTTGAGTGATCTGTGAACATATGAAAGTGTTTTCCCAACAGGTAATGTCTGAACTTCTGCAGTGCATAGACCATGGCTAGGCCTTCCCTTTCTGTCGTGTTATAATTTTGTTATGAGTCTGATAGCTTCCTTCTTTCAAACACTATCGGGTGATCCAAGTATCCTGCTCCTGGCTGTGCTAAGATAGCTCCAAGTGCTATCATTGATGCATATACATGCACATGGAATGTCTTTTCCTAGTCTGGAAATACTAATATTGACATGGTGACCATCTTTTCCATCAGGGTATCTAGACTGTGTTTACACTCGTCATTCCATTGATACTTTGTATCCTTTCTTAACAACTTTTCCATTGGTGTTGTGATTTGCGCATATCCTTTGATGATTTTTTTGTAGTATCCTGTGTGTCCTAACGTCGCTCGTAGCTGGAAGACTATTTTTGGTGCTGGTAAGTTAACAATGACTGCGATCTTTGCCAGATCTACTAATAAGCCTTGTTTACATACCATATGGCCCAATAGTATGCCAAACGGTGTCCCAAATATTCATTTCTTGATGTTCAATGATATTTGGCACTGTTTTATTTGTTTTCAGTCATAAAACTTCCACATGGTTTTTCAACAGGCTATATACTGTCCAGTCATCCAGGTATACTTCAAGAAACTGATGGATGAATTTCTTAAATGCTGTGATGACCACTCTGGAAAATATTGTCGGTGCATTCTTCAATCCAAATGACATGACTGTGTATTGATAAGATCCCCATTCTATCACAAAAGTGGTCTTATGTCGATCTTCCTGTGCTATCTTAATCTGATCACAGCCTGAGAATCCATCCATGAATGAGTAAGCTTCATGTCCTCCCACATTCTCTAAAAAATTTTCTATGAATGGTGTAGGGAATGGGTCGTGTAGGCATGCATCATTCAACTTACTCAAGTCGACGCATATCTTGATTCCTCTTTTCTGTTTCTTATCCTTCACTACTATCAAACTTATCCATTCTGACTCCTCAAATGGTTAGATTATGCCGGCTTCGAGCATCCTATCAATTTAGTCTATAACGTTTTGTTTATATATGGGGTTTAGTCTGTAGGCTCGCTTTCTGGTAGGTCTCACGTCAAGTCTGAGTGGTATCTTCATTTATCCTAGTTCTCCATCTATACCCTTCATATCTGTGAAAGTTGTGGGAAAACGCTGTTATATTCGTGCAACAACTTTGTGATGCTTTCTACTGTTTTCTAATCCTAATAATCTTCAATGCTGGTCATTTTGGGCTGTTCCGTTGTCCCAATGTTAACTTTCTTTAATTTGATAGGTGCGAAAATGACTTATGATTCTATGGGTGGTCCCTCCACATCTCTTTACCTTCTACTTCATCAATCTGAATATCGCACGGGTTCTCTTCATCTGTTTCTTCCTCCTGTACATGGTAAAATGACAAAAATTCCTTGAATGTCTGTCTATTATGTTGTTGCTCTTCTGTGACAAATTCTATTTCCCGTTTTGTGATGAATATCACTGCTCTGATCCGTTTGAGGGTTGCGTCTATGTTGGGGTTCTCATGCTCGGATGAGAAAGTGATTGTGAAGTTCTTGTAAATTCTAACCTTCTACAATATCTACTGCAAACTAATATTCAGAAAAGAACAGAAAAGATGCAATGGTAAATACAAACATTACATAGAGATTTTTCACCTGGAAACCCAATCCAGGAAAACCATCATATATTATATTGATACACTTGTGTTACATTGTTTACAATACAATATACATATAGGAGCCAACGACATCCAAAACCCTAACCCAATGACCTGGATTAGTCCAAAACCCTAATTCCTTAACCGGAAATAGAAA
>ML785446.1:422263-437082 GCA_009831015.1 Picea engelmannii
AGGCGTTCAAATTCTCTGCCACCGAGTCTCCATCTCTCATCCTCAAGTTATACAGCTTCTTTCTCAGGAATAGTTTATTTACCAGGGACTTAGACTGATACAACTTCCCTAACTTTTCCCATAAATCTTTGGTTGTAGCTTCTTCTGACACATTCAGTAATACTGAATTGGAGAGACACAGTCGAATTGTGCTCTTTGCCTTCCGATCCATCTTTTTCCAATCATCTGCAGAAGTTCCTGTAGGTGTCGTACCTGGATCTACCACGATCCACTGATCTCTCTCCACCAAAAGATCTTCCATATTGAGATTCCACGGCTCAAAGCTTTTCCCATTAAACTTCTCGATCTCCATATTCGAATTGCTTGCCATTTCTTTTCACCTGAAAAACAATACCGCAGATCTCCCACTGTAACAAGGCTTATCACAGTCCCGATCCAAACCCTTGACGACAAAGGTGTCCCCCTGAAGCCAATAAAGCTCTGATACCAAATGTAAATTCTAACCTTGTACAATATCTACTGCAAACTAATATTCAGAAAAGAACAGAAAAGATGCAATGGAAAATACAAACATTACACAGAGATTTTTCACCTGGAAACCCAATCCGGGAAAACCAACATATATTATATTGATACACTTGTGTTACATTGTTTACAATACAATATACATACAGGAGCCAACGGCATCCAAAACCCTAACCCAATGACCTGGATTAGTCCAAAACCCTAATTCCTTAACCAGAAATAGAAAACCATCGGCAAAAACCATGTGCCGAAAACCACCTAATATCATGTGGTCCCGGAAATATGTCGTCCCGAAAATATGTCGGCCCGGCGATAATATGTCGGCCCGAAACTGGCGAAAATATGTTGGCCAAAAAAAAAAAATTTTTTTTCTCGGGGGCGCTGCCCCCAACCCCCCGCGCGGGGGGCTCCGTCCCCCTGCACCCCTCGAGGGGGGGCCTAGCGCCCCCCCCTCTTACCCCCCTGCGCGCCCGGCACAGGCGCTCAGACACTACTACTCGTGCAAAGAATATAACACACACCCAACAGTTCTGTTGTAATTTCCTCCATGTTGTAGTTCCTTTTCTCAATTCCTTGTCTGTATACCAGTTTGTTGGTATTCCCTCTAAAGTATGTATGAAGTGATGAGGCCATTTCTCTGGTGGTGTCATTTTCCACCACGTTTTTCACTTCTCCAAGTGTTCCGCTGGTGTCCCTTGTCCTTCATACTTCTGTTGTTTTTTGTTTTCCTGTTCTACACCGAACCTTATGCCTAGTAATTACTTACATTGGTACCATTCTATGATTGTCTCTTTATGTGTGCCCCACCATCTTGAGGGTGTGGCCTTTAGTGTTAAGTCGAGTGATAACAATCTTTGATTCTATAATACTTCGTCTTCATATTGTGTCAAGAATGTTTCCAAATAATTTAGTCCATGGAAACTGGGTGGTTCCCTGATTTATGTGCCTACCCACCTTACTGCATGGTCTATTCTTTCACATCTTCTCGTGGATACTTCATGTAGTCTCTGTTGCCAATTTTCTATCCTTGTGTCTGAGTCTGTTACACATGAAGTAATGCTCCACCAACTGATTACCCCATCTGCATTTGGGTTTAGTAATCCTCATCGCGCTTAATTGTTCTGTACAACTGGCCAATTTCCTCTAAGTCCAGAAAAGTGGGTTCAATGAACCTCTCCCCTTCAGATGGATCTAATGGTGCTATGAACCTATATTCTTCAGATTCAAATGTCATTTTCTAGGTTTTCAATTTGATTATGGCTTGGTTTTCAAATGCCCAATCCATACCAAGCAATGCCAGGTAAGGTGTTGTTCCAACTACTATTTCAATGACTTCAAAGTCTACTTTAGTGCACACTCCATCAAGATCTATTGTCACTCCTTTCAATCTACCTATTGGTAAGACCCTATGCTGGTTTGCTAGTTTCAATTGGACATTTGAGTATCCCAGTGTTGTCTCTCCCATGCATGGCCATGTCTTCTTTGGTAATACATTCACTTCGGATCCTAGATCTAGTATAATGTCTCCCATGTTGAAATGCCCAATGTTAGCATTCAGTCTGAATTCCTTGTTTGTTCTTCTTCTTGTGTGTAGTAGGTGGTTAACGATTTTTGGTTCTATATTTTCGTTCGTCTCACTACTACATTTCTCTAGCATGTTTTACAATATTTTCATAGATGATGGATCACTTATTACTTTCATGCATGATTGCAAAAAGCCTTTGATTGTACTTACTTGTCCCATGGGTTGCATTCCATTGGTATGATCCAGTCAGGGCGACATCTCATATTCTAGGGCTTCCTTCAATGGTTGTGCCATTGAAGTCGACATTGTGTCCTCCTTCTAAAATTCTTGTCTGGCTTCCTTAAAGGCCTCCTTTTCTTGTTGCGCGTTGAACTTCTTTCTTGGTTCAACGTTCTTCTTTACCCATTGGTTCTGCACTGGTTCCTATTGAACTGCATCAGTGCCTATTTATGTTCCTCCATGAGTGACTATGTTGATGTTTTATCTATCCTCCCTTGCTTCATCTGAAATTGACTGAACATTCTGATTGTTCCGGTTCCTCTTTTCCTGAATCTTTACTAGTAGTGTTGAAAATTCCTCTATATCGTGGTCCGATGCACGAAAATTCATACAAGTTGTTGGTAGAGGTGGAAATTCCCATGCATAATGTCTCGATTGCTAACAATTGTGGCATGTGACTGTTCCTCTACCTCCTCTAGCTTGTCCTCCTCCTCTATAGCCTGCTTGATCACCTCTTGGCGCGTTATACTATGGTTTCTGATTGTACTGCGTGGTGTTGTACTGGGGTTGTCCTAGGTTGTACTACAATTGTGCGTTAATGTATGGTTGTTGCACAATATTATATTGCGACTGCGCAATGTTGTAAGGAGTTGGGGCTTGATTAAACTGTGGCGCTGCTTGCCCAGTCATCATTTCGGCCTGTACTCTATATTCATTTGATGTTCTTTCCCACATTAGCTCCATGGTTCTACAATCTTTATCATCGTGGCCCACTGATTTGCAAAAGGTGCAATATGAACTCTTTGGGACGGTCTAGTATTTCTACATCATCGTGTAGTGGTAAGAGTCGTGACCCAGTTTCTTGCATATTTCACACCAGAGTCCTCCCTATGGTAACGGGTTTGGCATACCGACTACCATATACTGCGTGAATGTTGGAAACTTGTTCTTGTGGTGTCCTTCCATCCTGCATGTGGTTCACCAAACGAATTCTCGTTTGTCCTTGTTCTTATTTTGGTTCAGCTAAAATGTTAGATTCTTCAAATCCTCCTTCAATTCTTCGATAGCTGGGTCCATCTGTTGGTACTGGTTCTCTTTCAGTTGCAAGGCTTCCTGCAGAGCCTTTGCTTGTGTCTGAAACTTCTGTTGTCGTAAATGATATTTTAAATGTGGTAATAGTGAGTTGAAAAACAAGTGTCGATGCTGCATATCAGTCATAAGGTATTTGATATTTCCCTTCAATCACTTGAATCTCTAATCAATATCCCATACAGACTCTCCTGGTTTCTGTCTGATTTCGATCATCTTGTTCATGTACTAATCCTCTGAGCTCGGCTTTTGAAACTTGTTAATCGATAGCTTCTTAATGTCGGTGAGTGTCCTTGTCATTCCTGGGGCATTGTTTGTGTCTAGACTCGTGTACCAGTCTCGTGCACGATCTCTTAGCATAATTACTAACTGCGCGAGTTTGGTATCTTCATCAGTGATATATTTTTCTTCCCATATCTTTGCACAAATGAACAAATGCTTCTCAGGGTCTTCTGCTGGTTCTCCCTGGAATTCTAGTAATCAGATAGTGGGATCGTGAAATTCCATTATGAATACTGAACTACTACCTCCTCCATGCGGTGTAGATACTTGAATAGTGCTTCCTGAACTAGATCCTCCACTTGTTTCTCCTCAGATCTTCCTCCTCTCTTATGTTCTTAGCTCAACAACTTACAAAATAGTTCATCACAATATTACATATCACATCGACTCATACATATTCGACATCAACAATACATAGACAAACTAATCAAGAACCAACCTTACACAAAAAAATATGGAACCCTCTATTATACCTACGTATCTATATTTATATCTATCGGGATATTCAACCGTTTACAATGTATTACAAAAACCCTAACCCTATCGACGTTAGGTCTTCCTCCCATGTGCACGTGTTTTTCTTCCTCCTAGATGTCACTTCCCTTGTGCATGCTTTCTTACATGCGTGCGTGTTGTGTTTCCCTCCAGCTGTTACTTCAATTTCTGCACGCTTTCTTTCCCCATGATCATCCTTATTTCCACTTTGGCCTGCTTCCAACAAGGATTCATTTTTATAGTGTGGGAGATCCCCTTCATGAAGTTCCTTCATCTGGGGGCAACATATATACTCACTTGAGTAACCCTTGTCATGTCACTTTCTCTTTGCAAGAGGATTCCTCAGTGACAATGCCCTTACAATTGTTTATGAATTAGTTTGGAGGAGGATACTTTCCTTCCAAATAGGGCCATGGTGTATTCCATAACCCTTCCTGGCCTGCAATTTCTCAAAACTAGTATTTCCCGGAACCTTGGTATCAAATGTCACAACCAACCGCCACCAGTCCAGTCGCTGCAAGTCATACTAGAATTATATCACCAACCTCTTCTAGTCATGTTGGATATTGGTCAATAACCTCTGCAATTCATGTTCAATACCAACAACCAGCTGTTGCAATTCATGTTGGGAGCACAAATCTAGTCACTTCTATTCACACTGCACATACATCACCAACCTCTGTTAGTCATGTTGGAGATCTACTACAAGCCTCTGCAAGTCATGTTGGGAGCATGTCACCAGCCACTACAAGTCATGTTGGGGGCATTCATATGATTGATAAGCCTCTATGTATAAGACATAAGACCAAGTTCCTTTGTAGGCTTTGCAAAGGAGATCACCTTACTCATTTGTGCCCTGCTAATGTTGTGGTAAAAGAAGCATGGTCCTTGCCTAGGGGTCCTTCGGGTTCTGAGTCGTCTTTGGTTTCCCAATATTCTAATCCTTCGTTGGTTGATACATTGATCATGCCAATGCAATATTCAGCCGACACCACTCTTATTTTGAGGGGTGATGCGTCTCCTGACCTTGTTGTCTCATATCTTGTTCAACCATTGGTTGTGCCAATGCAATATTCGACCAACATCACTCATGTTTTATAGAGTGATGCATCTCTTAACCATGTTGTATCACATCCTATTCAACCAATAGTTGAAGAAGTGGTCATGCCAATGCAGTCTTCAGTCAATACCACTCTTCTCTTGGAGAGTTATAAGTCTAAGGAAGTTCCATTACCGATGCAATATTCAATCAATCCCACTCTTCTTTTGGGGGGTGATGCATATTTCAACCATGTCCTTAGCATTTCCAGTTATGTACCTTCTGAACAAGGGGGCATTCCACTCTCTTCAAGTATGCTCCATCCAAGTCCTAGGGTGGTTTCCTTTGATTTGAATGATCTTGTAGAGCCTTGACTTCCTTATTCTACACCCTTCCAAATAGGGAGCATTCCAATTTCCTCGAGTATGCTCCCTCTAAGTCCTAGGATGGTTTTCTTTGATTGGGATGATCTTGTAGAGCCTCATATTCCCCTTTTAGATAAGGGGAATTCTTAGATATATTGTAGATAACATAACCTCTGCAAGTATTCTATCCTTCTCGACTTGTAAATCTTTGGGTTTTTCGAAGCTTGTGTCAACTATCTGTGAGTTGCTGACTTTCCACAGAAGTCCTACACAGGAGCGCCCCCCCCATGATATGTTTCTTAGAAATGCATCATCGAGTCTTGTTTAAGCTCTATTCAAACTCTCTCATAAAGAGAAAAGTTTCCGAGTGAACTTGTCTCTTTCACACTCGTAAATTGGATTTGAAAAGATGTTTATTTTGGTGTAAGTTTAACCCTTTTTCAGACCAAGTAGACTAAATTTATGAAAAAGGACATTCATTGGATTTAAGTTGTAATTGCATATCATTCTCTTGCTTGTAGTATTGAGACTATTTTCGGTTCTCACTTTCGCATTATAATCCTATTACCCTAACATCTTGCAACATTAGCCAAGAAAATCCTTGTTTATATCCTTTGCAGTTTGACACCCTGCACCCTACAAGGAAAAATTTCCCTGAGTGCCCATATCATGCATGCACCCCTTTGCATTGATCATATGAATGTTCCACTGTTGGAACCAATTTATTACTTGTGACACGTGTTTCCCCCTCTGCATCATAAAATTAATTTTTCTATGAAAAAACAAAGAAAAGATGGGCAGGAAATGAATATTATCTCATGTTGGCAGCAGTCGTGTCGCCTTTGAACAAAGAACAAACTTTTGAGTCCACTTATCATCCAAATTTTGTGTTTAGAATGATCTTAGGAAGTTAATCTCGTTACTTAGAGTTTACTCCTCCGACTGGTTAATCTTCCAATCCTTATAGAGAGTTTGATTGGTGCCTCTTGCATCACAAAGTTTCATCATTGAGTCTATGCTGCTAGAGTCTTCCACATGTCTCATGCTCTTGTTCAAAGAATGTCTATAATCCCATGTCGGTCATTTCTCAAAACTCTTTACTTTGCATGCCATCCATACCCTCAATGTGTCTCAAAGTTACATGAATTTGTAGTCATATCGTGTACCTCGGTCCTACTTTCATTATGGGTAGGTAACCTTGAAACCAACAGTTGACATCTCCTCATTGGTTGTTGACTAGGAGTTTCCCCTTGTGTTCGATGACAAGAAATATATTCAAACATTGGGATTCGTGTAGTTTCTTGGATTCCATTAGCCTTATTGGTGGTTTCCTTACCTTTGTCAGCAATTTTCCTTATTGGTTGCTATTCATAGGATATTTTTCATGCACTAATTGCATATGGTGCATGTGAAAGAGCCATAGGGTCATTGGTTAGTGAACATTTTCTTCGTTCGAGTTCCTCCAAATCATAAAGCTACTACTTTCTACCTCATTCTAACTGATGAGATAGTCCTTAATGCTCTCCTTTCAGCAGGTCTCGTTCCATTGACTTCATCCCATCTATTCTGAAAATGAGACCTAGAGTCCTATGAGTACCTAGAGGCTTGTAGTCATTAGGGGTAGGTTCTCTTGCCATCGACAATTGGGAATACATCAATGTCTCCTGATCAATGGATTCTTCAAGTGTTCAACCTCAATTCCTTTATTCACACTTATAAGAATGTACTCAGTGCCTTGATACCTACTTTCATAATTGGTAGGTTGTCTCGCATTCGTTAACGGTATACCTTAATAACCGGTAATCAAACAAAATCTCATTATGTTCAACCTCAACTCCTTTATTCACATGATGTAGACTTTCACCTTTGGAAAATGGTGTAGAGGACTTGAAGACATCAGTTCATAGTCACATATTTCCTAATCTATTTCTATCATTCATTGGACCAATACCTATATGACTTCAATGATCGTAGGAGATCAGATTGTACTTCATTGTATACATATATCTTCATATTGATTTTGAGACTAGTTTTCACTATGCCTTGTTCGTGACTATGACAACCTATGGCATGTATCTACCCTTGTATTGCCTATCCATGGCCATGAACAATTGTTTGGTATATTTCCACATGGATTTTCAATGTAATTCAAATTGGTAGCCATGTGCACAAATTCATTATGGATTGTAATATTCTTATGAGAAACTAGTTCATCCAACTAGGTCTCCATTACTCCACTTCTAGGAATTATAATGTATTTAGACCATCACAGATACTCCTATGACCTCACACATTAGGGGGCATATGTTATAACAAGATTTTCCTCGCCCCATGAAACTTGCTCATAAGTCCTTTTCCATTTCCCCATGCAGACTTGAAGTCCCCTTTTTTTCAATTCCCAAAGCTAAAAAAAATATTTTTCCACATATACGTGCCCTAATAGTTATACAACATGCATATACACAGGTTGCACCATTATAGCCCGCATACAATAGGTTTTGTGCCCAAAATTAAAAATGGTGTCAGGTTTCCATGTCATGTCATAGGATCCATGATCCTTGACCTTCCATATACTGGAAATGTTTCGACTCGACCCTTCAGTTCCATTTGAAGGCTATAAATGGGCCATATCCAAGTTGTGGAAAAGAGGAGAAGAATTCAACTTTGAGAGCAAAGTTACTCTGGAGAAATTATTCACTTCATATTGAGTCTACATCCCTTTGTCCTTTTAATTCTGAACACATTGTTAAGCCCCCAAGCTCTTCCCTATTTGATGGAGAACATCATTGTCTCTCTTATATGAGCTTGCCTTTGGTGGAGGATTGAAGTAGTGGAGGCCTAGAAGAAAGGGAGTTAGTTTCTCGGTTCCAAATGTGTCGACACGGAATTTTTTCATTCACACACTTATGTTTATTACATTTTAATAGAAATACTCTTTTCTCGTCCAATTAATGTCTCGAAAATATTTGAATTGTTATTCCATGGGAATATTTGTTATGAATATTGATGGATTATTCTATTATATGTGTTAACTTTATATATTATCACCATATTCTTGCGTATCTTGGTTATTGAGGACAAGTTTCATGTATATAGCTTTGGGTCCAATGCTCAATGATGGAATTCATCAAATGTCCGGATGAGGTAGGATTTTTATCTTGTCTTGTTAGCATGTTTGTTTATTTAGCATACTTGATATTAGAGTTGATTTCTTCAATCATTTCCGTCTATTGTGTTTTACCCCATGCCATATAGTGATTTTCCTCATAACAATCACCCACTTGGTTTTCCTTTCCCTTTATATGCTTAATTTCAAAGTCATATGCACTCTGAAATTCCAACCATCTAGTTTGTCTATCATTTAGTGTTGGTTGTTCAAACAAATGTTTCAGATCACAATGGTTTGAACTTAGCTCGAATTTATTACCAATAAGGTAATTCCTCCACATTTTTAATGCATGTACAATTGCTACTAACTCTAGATCATGGGTAGCATAATTTCTTTCATGCTCTTTTAATTTTTTGGACTCATAGCACACCACATGATCCTTTTGACTAAGAACTCCACCGATACCTTCCTTGCATGCATCAGTGAACAAAATATTTATTTGGATCTGCAATATTCAATATTGGTGCACTTGTCAATATGTCTTTCATCTTCTAAAACTCTCTTCACATTTGGGTGTTCATTCGAATTGCACTCCCTTCTTTTACAAAGAAGTGATTAGACTTGCAATCTTTGAAAATCCTTTTATGAATCTTCGGTAATAGCCGAAAAGACCTCTGTAACATTCTTTGGATTTGGCCATCCTCTAATGGATTCTATCTTTTTAGGATCAAATTCTATCCATGTTGTTGATATTATATGCCCCAAGTAGTGAATCTTCTTTTGGTATAATATTCACTTACTTAGCATAGAATACAATTTATGTTCTCTTAGAACTTGCAAAACCATTCTTAATTTCTGCTCATGCTCCTCTTCTGATTTATAATAGACAAGTATATCATCTAGGAACACAATCAAAAAATTATCCATGTACTCACTGGACACTCCATTCATCAAACACATAAAGACTGTTGGGGCATTTGATAGTCCAAATGGCACTACCGTGAATTCATAATTCCCATATATTGTGTTGAATGTCATCTTACTGATGTCTTCTTCTTTTATCCTTACTTGATGATAGGTTGATCACAAGTCAATCTTGGAAAAGATCCCTGCACCCTTCAGTTGATCAAACAAGCATCAACTCTTGGAAAAGGGTACTTGTTCTTTATGGTGACCTTATTTAGTTGTCTAAAATCAATACATAGCCTTAAGGTTCCATATTTCTTCTTTACAAAAATAACTGAGGCTCCCCAAGGTGACACACTTGGGTGTATATGCCCCTTCTTTAACAACTCTTCAAGATGCATCTTCAACTCCTTCAATTCCGGTGTGCCAATTCTGTAAGGTGTCTTGGACACTGAGGCATCTCCTAGCACCAAATAAATAGAGAATTTAATGTCTCTATTTGTTGGAAATCCTGGGATTTCTCTAAAAACATCCTCAAAATCCCTTAAGACTGAATGTTCTTCAATGCATGCCACTTTATATTTGGTTTCCTCTTCCATATGGGATGCAAAAATATGACATCCCTTTCTGAAACTCTTTTTTAGTTGCATAACTGAAATCTCTCTAACAACTACAACTCTTGTAATTCCTTGAATCTTTCCTTTCTTCCCTTCCTCATCAAGACATGCGATTGTCTTGTTGTAATAGTCTACTAAAACATGGTGTGTTTCCAACCAATACATGCCAATTAGACAATCATATGAACTCAATGGTATGATGTTTACATCTACCTTTGTGATAAGTACATTCATGTCTATTTGACAATATTTAAACAACTCATTGACATTTCTCTTAGCTTCTGTGGCTAATTGAACTAACCATGATTTCTTATGCTTACGTATTTACAAGTGAAATATTTAAAAAATGTTAGCATTTATGTAACTATGGCTAGCTCCAGAATCAATCGAAATTGTTGTGCGATGGTTATCAATCTTACCTTCTACTTCAATCATGGGGGATTTATATTCGTCTTGCTTGTTGTCTAAGGCTGCATAAACCCTTGACATGCTTCCTCCCACATCTTCCACTTTTTTAGCCTCTTGAATGTTGTGGAAAGTCCTCATTATTTCTCCTTTGCAAGGGCATTCCCTATATAAATGATTTCCCTCACATCCCCAACATTGTATGGGTTGCTTCCTTGGCCTTTTCCAAAATGAATCTACAGTCATGTGCTCATTTTGGGCCGACTAACCTTGTTGATTCTCTTGGGAGTTATTCTTGAAAAAGGGTGGCTTAAAACATTTTTTGCCTTTGATCATTTTTCCCTTTCATCTTTTCATTCCAAGATTTTTGGAAAACTGGCCTTCCTTTGGTTTGCTCACAAAGATTCCTTTCTCTCCTTATGGCTTCTTCCAAGGTCTTGGGGTTATCATATTGCATCTTTTCACTATAGAAGGAGGGTAACCCACTTAGAGACCTTTGTATTTTGATTTTCTCATCCTTGATGAAGTCAACATACTTCAACAATTCAAATAACCTCTTCTCATATTCCTCCATTGTCATGGTTCCCAACTTGAGTTCAAATAACTCTTTCATCTTTCTTTCATAGTAATGCTCAGAAAAATATTTCTCTTGGAAATATCTCTTGAATTTACTCCATGAGATCCTCTTATCATCAAGGTTCTTGGCTTGCTTAAGCTAATCCCACCACATGGCTTCCTTTCCTTACAATTGTAGGTGGAAATTATAGCTTCTACCCATGAGGGGTAACCATGTAGATGGGAATATTTCTTCATTTCCAAAAACCAAGCCTCGACCTCTTCTCCTTTCCTATTCTCACCATTAAAATTTGGTGGCTTGATCTTCCTAAGTTTACCTTATAAGATGTTTATCTCAGGCCTTCTTCTTTTCCTATAAACATGAGACACACTTGGGATGCTCCCTAGCCCTGAACTTGCATGAGTTATTATAGTGTATTGCCTTGGGGAATGATGGCACCTGCTCATGCTTCTTGACTTCCTATCATTTCCATGAGCAACCATTTTTCTATGGGATATTAATGTTGATACTTGTCTAACAATAGATTCTTGCTTAGTGCCAGAGTCCTTGTTGACTTGCTTATGCAACGTGTTTAATATATAAAGTATCTATTCCCAATCCTTCATAATCCTTTCATTATAATATCTATAGCTTTGCACTTCCTTATGCAAGATTCTCATAGTGACGAGATCTTTCCAATCTCTTATTCCATTTGATTATTTCTCAACATTCCCCATGCTGACATGCATACCTCTGACCTCTTCCTCATGGTTGTAAGATCCCTGATCATATTCCATAACTCAAGTCCTCATATAAGAACTAAATTTTCTTTATGTACCTCTAATTTTGCAAGAAATGTGTATGCAATAATTACTGTTAGACATGCATAGCATAAAACATTTCATCTATTAAAATACATATTATTTATTTTCTAATTTATAAAGGAAACATTGCATACACATTTCTTGATAGCATAAAACATTTCATCTATTAAAATACATATTATTTATTTTCTAATTTATAAAGGAAACATTGCATCAATTTCACATTTTTATTCCTTATATTCATTCCTCTTTGGAACATATTTCCAACGAATATACTCATGCCTCAATTTGAATTATGAGCAAAAAGTTACAACAATTTCATGTTGCATTTCCACTCTTTTACTACTACAGAAATATATTTATTAATTTATGGAAGATTTAATTGCCCGATGCAAATTTATTGGTAGACAAATTTCTTCTACTTCTCAATCCTTTCCAATGACTATTTTTTTTCTCAAATATGAGCTCCGAGATGGAAGTTATGGTCTAGAGAAGTTTATGTTGTTTTACCCAATTTATACCTGCAAGCTACATGTGTCTTATTTCTTTCCATCGACTTCTCCTGTGCCCCAAACAAACTTGAGAGCATGGATTTATACCCTCTGGAAGTAAAAATGGTGCCAAAATTTTACCCTTACTATTTTGACTGTAACTTTCTCATACGAGATCTCTTTTTTGAACCATTTGGCTCGTTGGATAACTCTCTCCAAGTTATTTTATTTGACTTGCAGAGACACAATGCACCTTGGTACACTTTGTTCTTGTGGGTTTTTATTGGCTAAAAATGTCATTTAAGGCCTCAAAATCGCCTTGCAAGTTAATGAACTTAAAAAACCGTGAAGTTTCATAGAAAATTGATTGTTTTACTATGTTAACATCCCTTTAAATCCTACCCATTGATCTCAAATCAAGAGAAATAGAAATTATTGATAGAACTTCATCAACCATCAATGATTGACATCCTCTTTTGGATGCGCATAATAATTTTCCCCAACTATCGATTTGACCGTCGATCATAGGTCCATTTCCTCGACACCCGATTTCCACCAAAATCTAAAATGGACAACCCGACCATCGACACAGTGACGATCGATGATCCACGATGACTGCCAAACACCTCTCAAATTTGGCCGACACCTGACCATCGATCATTGGTCGATCCTTGGTTGACGTAGAAAATACTAACGTGGCACGAAACATGGATGTTGACATGGTATGACACATGGATGTTGATGTGGCATGAAATTTCATCAACCTCTTACTTCATCAACCATCAACCTATTCTCTTCGGCAACCTGAAAAAATGGTTGAATCGATCAACACTTGGCCATCAAATCATCAACCATCGACGATTTCTCTTGCCTATCAGAAACACTTTGGTGTATTCAACTAACTCCCGACCATCATCCATCAGTGGATAGATATCTCTTATAGCTGAAGCAACTCTTCACCCAACTTGTCGATTCCCATCCATTGATCATCGACCATCGACATTTTCTCTTCACAAATTTCCAACACTTCGCCAAATTTGTTGATTTGACCATCGACCATCAACGAATTCTATTGTCGAACCTCACACTTCAAAAATTTCGACCAAAATTCCTAATGAATATAAACCATCGATATGATCCACTTCCCAAACCAAAAAATTAATACTCATCATTTATTTAATAAACATTTCAAATGGTTGAATCATTACAAATTTTTAAATTTATCATAGCGAATCTTGGTTGTCGATTCATCAAACTGCCTGTAGCTCTATAGGCGGCCATTAAAACTCAAAATTCAACCATTCCAGGTTGAATTTCGATATGCTACTTCACCGATCTACTCCATCAACCTTATTAAAATGTATGGATTCATTTAAACTCAGATTTTTCCCATGGATTTGGGGATTTCTCTCTAAATTCTGTGTTTTTCCCCAAATCTATCACAGGCAAAATTTGCAACATCAAATTTCACCATTTCACTCTGGTTCGGGCCCATCCAAGCCCGGTATTTGAACCAGATGCTCTAATACCATAACGTAACGTCCCCCATCCAAACCGAGGGACATTATGGTGCATAATATACATAGAAATGAAAATTATAGCTAACTAAATAAAATTATTTACAGTTAACTCATTTCTTGTAGCTTACAACTACGCATTTTAACCAGATTTAATTGTTAACTACTATCGTTATTTGTATGCATCCACAACATGCTAAAATAGATATGAATGCAGCTTAATAATTCACACACCAACATACACAATCATTCTCAAACACACATAGGTCACACATAAAAAATAAGCTCATGAAATAACACAACAACAAGATGAACACTTATATTTTAACAATGGTTATGCAACCAACTACTTAGGATGGACGTTCCACCCAACCATAGAATGAATGTTCCAAATCTCAATCGCCAGTCACCCCCAAGTCGAGGCTAGTAATCCACAAAAGAGGGTGGTCTCTCAAAGTGCACTCACCGCTCATGAAACTCACAACCACTAGTACATATAGTAAAAATTTCCGATGTTTTATTTGCGGCGTTATGGACAAAATTGTCCATATTGTCGTAAAATAGAAGAAATTAAAAAAAAAAAAAATCATGTTGCCCGATAATGTCAGTGTTGCCACGTTGACGTCTCTCTTTCCATGTTAACGTCTCTCTTGCCACGTTAACGTCACTCTTGCCACGTTTTCCACTGGAACATCTCTCTTGCCACGTTTTACACTAGAACGTCTCTCTTGCCACATTTGTGAAGATATATGTCGCAATTGCGACGTTTTGGAAACTAGGTTTTCCCCTCCAACGGTCACCTTAGTATGTTCACCAAGTCAAAATACCAACGGTCACTTAGGACTTTTTTACGTC
>ML785446.1:466792-490809 GCA_009831015.1 Picea engelmannii
AGATTTAAATATTGATATGGCTAGTATCTTAGCAAAGGTTAATGTACCTTTCCCTCTTAGTACTGATATTGTATTTTTTTTTTAAATACCTACAAGAAGGTCGCTATTGCGACATCTTGGAGTGTCGCTCCCATAGCAACCACATCAGAGATTATACCTCTTAACGTCTCTCTTCCCACGTTCTAGACGTCTCTCTTGCCACCTTCAAGACATCGGTCTTGCCACGTTCAATATGTCTCTATTTCCACGTCTAAGACGTCTCTCTTGCCATGTTCCTGGCGTCTCTCTTCCCACATTCTAGACGTCTCTCTTGCCACCTTCAAGAAGTTGGTCTTGCCACGTTCAAGACGTCTCTCTTGCCACGTTTAAGACATCTCTCTTGCCACGTTCAAGACGCGGTCTTGCCACGTTCCAGATGTCTCTATTGCCATGTTTCAAATGTCTCTCTTTCCACGTTCAATACGTCGGTCTTGCCACGTTCAAGATGTCACAATAACGACGAAATCTATGTCGTCGGAAAAGAGACGTCATGTGAAACAACGTTTTAGGGGGTTCGTCGTTTGTCGTTCTCCCGACAATATAAAGTGGAAATTGCGTCAAATGCGCCGTCGGAATTTGACCCAAATGTACTAGTGAACCCACTTATATCTTCCTATAGCTATCCTGATTTTTCCACCAACTCTCTTCCTCTTAACCTGCCCAACCCAAGGAATGTACCCATTCACTGATCTTAGTCCCTCGGCTATCCCATTTGTTTATTAGGGTATCTATGGAACATGTTACTAGAATCTCTCAATTGGGAACTTGAGGGAATTTGTTGCTTGGAAAACTACCAACAAACAACAACAAGCACTTGTTGTTTTAGTGCAACTCACTCGAGAGGTCACTTTTTAGGTATGACAACCTGCCTCTTTATCTATCCAACTCCATAATGCTCCAAATATTCTCCATAATTCTCTATAATTCATCCTCCATGATTGTACCAACTCCAAGCTCTCTTTATTTCTCTCTACTTGCTCCTCATGCCGAAAAACTCCCTATGTAAAAGTGTTGCCCCCCCATGCAAATTTCCTCCCTTTGGCTTGCCTTTATTGACTCACACTCTTCTCCAAGATGATTATACTCAACCCCCATGTTCCCAATTGATCCAGGTGGATATTGATGTCCACCCACCTATTCCAACTAGCTCACATATAGATTTCATCTTGGCAGTTTCAGTTTTCATCTTGGCCATTTTGTTTCTAAATTTTTAGGCCTTAAACTTATGGGACCGTTTTGAGGCCCTAAACAATGTTTTTTGGGCCCTCCATAGTCACATAGTAAATGTATTTATAGTGTGATGAAGTAATGTGTATTCCTCCGATATACCTTTCCAATGGGCTATCGTGTGCCTAAAACAGAGATCGGATGCAAATGTTACGACCCCGAGAAGTTGATGTACCAACTTACTCCAATGTGGCCCACATGAATTTTGGCGCTTCATGTTAAGCCCTAAATAGTGGTACATTACCCATTAATTGGGGCATATTAAATTAGTAATTTTATTTTATTTATGTCGGCTTGGGTCCATTAGTTGTAATTGTACCTCCTAGTCTCCTATATATACCAGGGAGACCTTTTCATTTGGAATCATTTGGTATTTGGAAATTTATGTGGTCTATAAGGAGGTTTCCCCCTCAAAGAGTCTTAATATCTGAAATTATCTCTTTTTCAAGGCATTGAGTACTTATTCTAAGGTTTTGTTATGTTATTTTGATATTTGGTTCTTAACATTTGGTATCAGAGCTCAAGGTCTTAGGATTTCGTTGTTGCACCTGAGACACCTTGGAATTTTCGCTATACCTTTTTTTCTATGAATTTTCAAAAGGAACACCTTGGAGGATATTTATCAGATGGATCAAGGTACATGGGGTTCCAATTTCATCTCTCGAGGCCTTATACTTTCAAAGATATATCTTGCGTAAGATAGGGTTCTACAATCATCCTGAATTTAGTTATCGCGTAATTTTCACTATAAAAGATTTATGTGACGTTTCAAACCATAAAACCTAGAGGATATTCATATAAATTATAAAGCTAGTTGTGATAAAAATTTCGACTTTTGGGTCATCCTAATTTTGTAGATACACCCTATGTAAGATAGGGTATCTGACTAGTCATATTAACTAGTCTCAAATAGGTGTTCCAAGTAAAACAATGATATCTTCTTCAATGAGTATCCAAATTAAGTGAGACTACTTGCATTGGATAGTGGAGAGTCTTTAGTATTTCTAATGTAAGTTTTAGAATCAAATATCAAATATTTCGCTCTTGGCATGATTTACAAGTACACTCTCCTGGAAGGGAAAACAAAACAAGGTGTGGGGAAGTTACCATAACTTTCACTTGGCACATACAATTTTGATCAGACCTATGGAATTGTAGAGAAGACGTATTAGAGAAATACAAAACAAAATTTTCATACCTAGAAGGGCCAAAATTTTGGAGATACATCATAAGAAAGATCGTCTAGCAGAACCACCTCGAAATCAAGATTTAAAAGTGATACTTGGCCAACATGCCACCAAAAAAGGGAAATTATACACCAAATAAGCCTCAAGATAGTCCTAATTGGACTCTTGATGAAGGTGAAGAAATGTGCAGGGAAATAAATGATTTAAAAAATAAGACAGTAACAAAATATGAACTACAACGGATGATGGATTCAACTGAAGCTAAGTTGGAGGCTATAATGGATACTAATATGGATGGTTTAAAAAGGGAGATCATGGAAGGATTGAAAAAATTCCTAATAGAGAGGCCACCTGAAAGTGAAAATGTATCCATGAAATTCATGATGGGGACACGAGGAAGATGAATCAAGACTGGAGAAACTCCAACTTTGGGTTGAAGATCAACCAATTTTCTAAGATCGATATGAGGAAGTTTGATGGCAAGAATCCAATCACATGGATACTTCAGATGGAGCAGTTCTTTGATCTACATAATGTGTCACATACACAAAAGGTACAAATTGCTTCTTTATATTTAGAACCAAATCAATTTGTGTGGTATCGATGGCTTTGTTCTCGCAAATCACTTGTCACTTGGAAAAGTTTCACAGAAGAAATGATAGCACACTATGAGGATACAAGGATCAATACCTACTTTAGCCAATTGATAAATCTCAAGCAAAATGGTTCAGTTGCAGAGCACATTGAGAGATTCCAAAGATTGAATGTAAAGTTAATGGATATTCCAGATGAGCACCTAATTGATGTATTCATAGGAGATTTAAAGGATAAAATTCAACATGAGGTTCACCTTTGGGAACCCAAATCATTGGAGAATGCGTTAAGGGTGGCAAGAAATGTTGAAAGTAAAAATATGACTATGGCTACTAGAAGAACCACTCCTAACATCTATCAAGAAAATAATGTTCCTTCTTCTAAAACACATCAACCTACAAGGTTAACACCTCAACAATTGAAGGAAATAAAAGCAAAAGGTTATGCTTTAATTGTGACAACAAGTATAGTAAGGGACATAAGTGTGGTGAGAAGAAATTATTCTACAAAGATTGTGAAGAGAAATATGAACAAGAACAAGAACAAGAACAAGAACCATCTCAAGATGAAAACATAGAAGATATTTCTTTTGAAGAGTTGACTCCCACGATATCATGTAATGCATTGGTTGGAATTAGTACTCCCCGAACCCTCAAGATCGAAGGATATATCAAAAAGAAAAAGGTCATAGTCTTAATTGATTCTGGTAGTACTCATAATTTCATTCACTATAAATTATCCAAAGCTCTCAATTGATTTATATATCCAACGCCATAGTTTCAAGTAATGATTGAAAATGGAGGAACTATCAATTTCTCAGGAAAATGCCATAAGATCAATCTTACTATGGGGGAATATGTAATGAATAGTCCAATTATTTATATACCCATGGGTGGTGTTGATGTCGTGCTAGGAGTCTAATGGTTACAATCATTGAGAACAATGGCTTTTAATTTTCAAGAACTTTTCATGAAATTTTCATTAGATGGAAAGGAAATTGAGTTAAGGGGTATCACAGGGAAAACTAGTAAGGTGATAAGCTCTAATGGCATGAAAAAATTATTGAAAAAGGGGCATTAGGGTGTAATTGTACAACCATGCTCACTCGATGTTCAAACATCTAAGCCATCTGTTCCCCTAGATCTCCAAGGGATCATTGATAAGCATTCCAAAGTATTTGAAGATATTACCAGAGGGCTTCCACCCACTTGAAATCATGTTCATACTATTCACCTAATTCCTGAGAGTGTTCCTCCTAACATCAAGCCTTACAGATACCCTTATTCTCAAAATAGTGAAATTTAGTGTATGGTTGAAGAAATGTTAGAGGCTGGCATTATTAGACCTAGACAAAGTTCTTACTCTGCACCGGTGTTAATGATACTCAAGAAAGAGGGCTCATGGTGTATGTTTCCATATTATAGAGAGATCAACAAGATCACTATTAAAGATAAGTTCTTCATTCCCATCATTGATGAATTGTTAGATGAACTACATGGAGAAATATATTTCACAAATTTGGATCTTCATTCAGGGTATCATCAGATTAGAATGAAGGAAGAAGATATCCCAAAACAACATTCTGAACTCATGAAGGCCATTATGAATTTTTGGTCATGTCTTTTGGCCTTATGAATGCACCTTCCACATTCCAAGGGTTGATGAGATTCATTTTCAAGACATTTCTTCAAAACATTGTGTTAGTATTTTTTAATGATATACTAATCTATAGAAATTCTTGAGAGGATCATGTTAGACATGTTGACAAGGTGCTACAACTACTAAAGGAGAAACAAATATATGCAAAACCATCCAAATGTTTCTTTGGGGTGAAGGAGGTAGAGTATTTGGGTCATCTTGTATCTCATGAAGGTGTCAAGGTAGACCCTAACAAGATTAAGGCCATGATGGACTGGACGATTCCAAAAACATTGAAGAATCTTAGAGGATTTTTGGGTTTGACAGGTTACTACCGCAAGTTTGTTCGGAACTATGGAAGAATAGCAACACCTTTAATGACATTAACTACGAAGGATACATTTTCATGGAATCTAGAGGCAACTCAGGCTTTTGAACAACTTAAAGAGGGGGTGTACAAAGCTCCTGTCTTGACCACACCAAACTTCACAAAAACCTTTATTGTGAAATGTGATGCCTCGAGAAATGGCATTGATGTTGTTCTAATGCAAGAAGGAAGGCCCCTTTCTTTTGAAAGTTTGCCACTCACGTGAAAGGACTTACAAAAAACCATTTATGAGAAGGAAATGATGGAAATACTACATGCATTGAAGAAATGGTGTCCTTACCTAATAGGTATGCATTTCAAGGTCCAAATATATCATGATAAACTTAAACACTTCTTGGAACAAATACTATATTAAGGAGAACAAGAAAAATGGGTTACCAAGATGTTGGGTTGTGATTTTTAAATCATTTACAAAAAAGGGAAGAAAAATGTTGTGGAAGATGCACTCTCAAGAAATGATGAAGATGTTGAGGCCTTTCTCTATGCTATCTCGATCATCCAACCCAAATGGATAATAGAAGCTAGGGATGAATGGAAGAAATATGAAAATGTGTGGAATCTCATTCAAAGGTTGTAGTAGGATTCCAGTGCATCAGATACATTTACATGGAAAAATGATTCACTATGGTACAAATATCACTTATATTTATGTAAGAAATCCCAACTCAAACAAAAGGTACTCTTATAATTTCACACCTCTCCAATAGGAGGGCACTCAAGATTTTTGAAAACCTACCGTAGGGTCAAGAAGGAATTTTTTTTGGGATGGCCTTAAAACTGATGTTCAAAGGTTTGTGGCAGGATGTTTGGTTTCCCAACAAAATAAGGTGGAAAAAATTAAGACCCCAAGTATTTTACAACCATTAGCCATCCCAATTCAATGTTGGGAGGAGGTCTCCATGGATTTCATCACAGGGTTACCGAAGTCTGAAGGAAAGAATGCCATCATGGTGATTGTTGATAGACTAACCAAGTACACACACTTTTGTGCACTCTCTCATCCTTTCAAATCTAGTACAGTTGGCACTGCATTCATGGAGACAATTGAAATGTTACATGGAAGCCCAAATATTATTGTAAGTGACATAGATTCCATCTTCACTAGACATTTTTGGAAAAAATTATTTTCTTGTTTGGGTACTCAATTGGCTCATAGCTCATCTTATCATCCTAAATCTGATGTAAAAACTGAGATAGTGAACAAATGTTTGGAAGGATACCTTCGTTGCTTTGTCTTTGAGAAACAAACACAATGGTTCAAATGGATACCCTTGGCAGAATGGTGGTATAACACTTCCTTTCATACTGCAACAAAAATGACACCATTTATGGCACTCTATGGATATCACCCACCTTCCATCAATTCTTCTCTAAAATAAAAATCTAAGGTTCAAGTAGTGGAAAATGACATCGAGCATCAACAACAAGTTCTCCAACTCTTAAAGGACAACTTAACCATGGCACAAAATCACATGAAACAACAAGTAGATAAACATCATAGTGAAACAAGTTTTGAAGTAGGGGATTGGGTATTTTTAAGACTACAACCATACAAGCATATGTCCCTCAAGCAAGCCAAGAAAGATAATAAATTATCACTTGTTGGGCCCTTTGTTTTGATGAATAGAAGTTGTGTATGTCATATTGCAGCTTCATTATTGGAGAACACAACTTGCGCAATATGCTAAGGAGTTGGACAATGGAATAAGGAAAGAAACAAAAAGTGGTTGGAAGGAAAGCACAACATTAGTTTTGAGGAAAGAAGTTGCAACAAGATCAAGAAGAAGAGAGAAATCATGGTTTCTCAACTAGCAAACCTAAAGATCAGATTATATATATGAGACTGATATGATTGTAAAAGGGTTGTTGGGATGGAGTGTTGTTGTTATTGTTTCTAGGGTTGTTGGTCTGGGATTGGTAGTGTTATTGTTTTTGTTAGTATTGATGTTGTGACGATAGTCACTGTTGTAATGGTCCATATTGTTAGCATATCTGAGTTTTGGAGATATGGGTAAGAACCAGACTATCGGTGTATCAAAGTTTTGTATCAATCAAGATGTAGAGGAGAAAGAGATTGTAACATTGTCTCATATCCTATGAGGAGCATCCTTTGATTACTTGTGTATGAGAATCGAGTTGTGAGAAGAACCTGATATGCTAATATAATTGGAGGCCCAAATTTTGAATATATCCTGTGTATTGAGTCTTCTGAATGTATTTAATGTTGCTCTATATTATCTTTATGTATGATATGCTACATTGGTTATAGCTTCCTTATGAATGATGACATAACTCTGTCTCTTTATTCTTAGTTAGGAAATGTTCAGAAATGTTATGGGTTTAATCTATCTTGCACAAAACTAATATGAATCTTGATAACTTTGAGGTATGTCTAAGTATTCTCCTTACCCTTCCCTTTCGTTCTTGTCTCGGTTGTGCTTTCAGTGAGACTTATTCCCTCCTAGGAAGATGAAAATTCCAACTCTCTAGAATACTTCGATACCTTTTGTTCGTCACTTGAGAAGGACCCTGGTCTGATCAATTTTTCACCAACAAAATGGTTTTGTTGGTGGGACCTGTGCTTTAAAAGGGGACTTGTGGGGAAAATACTTATGTGGATCTATAGATCTGAGATTCGACAATGGTGGGAACAAAATTGTAACACCTTTATATGGAAGGAAGAGGATTTGTGAGGTTAAAGAAAGAAGGATACAAGATATTCTATCTTTTACTTAGAAAGATTGAGTGACCAGTATGAGATATTCTAGGTAAAATTCTTGGAAGAAATATTCCATTGGATAGATCGGCTCGAAGAAGCTCCCGAATTCCAAGAACACGTCAAGAAGATGTGTACTTGGGATACAAAGAAGATCACATCACTTCATCAGCTGGATCACCAGGCGAGCAATCTATTTCTGGGTTAATACGACTCTGGAGGGATACATCATTGAATTCGTAGCTGAGAATCACCAATATTTTTCACGGGTGGAAGAAATTTTCAAGAAAGGTGCACGTGGAAGAATGTTGAGCAAAATTCCATTGTGGATCAAATTATTCTTGATGGAGGAGGGGATGATAACTATTCCCTCACCTAAGATGGAAGCCTAACCACCTACGCTTGGGGTAGGGTGATTTTTGGGTATGATCATGACCTTAGAAGGGGAATGGTTCTTTTAAATATGGGGGAATATCAAGAAATGAATGAAAGAAATGAGAAAGCCTTAAGGAGAGCTGCCATTGTTGAGAAGTGGTGGTGTGGAAAGGTAAATAAATCAGTGAAGCAATGTGAGGTGTTGCGAAAAGAAATCAAATCAAGAGGAACAAATGAAAGAAAGAAGGAAGAGTTGAGGAAGGTAAGATGATAAGAAAGACTCACCAGTCTAATATTACATCAAAGAGAAGCGCAGAGAGGAAGGAGCCCCTAGATGGGTGGACGAGAAGAAGATTGTGGAGAAGCAAGAGAAGACAAAGAAGGTCTGGACCTTGCAGGAGATCAAGAAGATTTAGCCCCGATATCAGGAAACATTGAGAATCAGGCAGAGAAGGCTTCTCCAAAGGAAGAAAATGAGACCCCCCAAATCAAAGAAACCCGCCCAATAGTTAGTGGAACCAGCCCCGAATCACCCGTCCCCCATGTGTCCTCTATACCTGTGGTAAATTCTACACTTCCTACTTATGCTATTTCTATTCCATTGCATCCATTTAGTCAGAATCAATATGTAAGTGTAAACATCGGGAGGATATTGGGACACCCAGGAATATCGCAATCGAGACCGTTAGGTTTCATTCTAATAGGAGTAGTGAGACCCACAATGGATGGAAATATGGGAGGATCGATATCCTGATACCCAGAATTCTGAGGTAAAGGGGACAAGGATGTAGAGAAACATTGGTTCTTATGTGAGGCCATCTAGAGGTCCAAAGGGAATCTCAATGTAAACAAGTTAGTATAGTTTTAGACTACCTCGAGGGGTTGTGCTCTCAAATGGTACATGAAGGCTATTGAACTAGGGGTGCAAGGACAAGCGTTCACCCTTGGCAAAATTCATTTGAAGTTCATCACTGAATTCAAAATACCTCAGTCAGAGAAACATACTCTCTTTGAGTTGCAAGATATTCAACAAAGGGAAGGAGAATCTGCCTAGGAGTACAACCAGAAATTTAAAGATGCAATTGGGAGACTAACGCATTCAATTCATGAGGATGATGAGAGGGAATGGTAAATCCAAGGATTACTACCTATTATGAGAATTCCTTTAACACAACAATGAATAGCCACATTAATAGATGCCTTGGAACAATCAATTAATATCGAATGTGTGGCAGGTTATCCAAGGAATATCAGGATGACCAGGCCTCTAGTAGATGCAAATTTTTCACAACTCCAGAGACAAATACTGGTACTAATGGAAAATATTCAAGAATTAACCACAACAAGACCAGGATGGCCTCTGGTTTGGTAGACAGGATGCTACATAGAAGGTCATCTGGCAAATGAATTTACATGCATGAGGGGAATGGGACCTCCTCACAATCAGATGGGACCCTCTTCAAGACCAACAGAAGGATTTGTGAAAGTATATATGACTCCATCATTCCATACACCAGGGATATACAATATCTTCCCATGTGCTCAAACATCTTAGACAACTGATTATTGTGAGATTTTTTAGACACATGGGCATGCGTCGAGGAAGTGTCCTATTATGAAAAAGTACATGATCATGCCCAATACAATACAATGCGACTTTTGTGCATCTACAACCCATGCCACAAATCAATGTAGAGTGTTGGACACACTTGCTGACAAATTATACCAAACAACATTCAAAATAAATGAAACCCCCCAAGGACTTGGAAGAGGCTAGGGAGGTGGGATTGGAGGTGGATTCAGTGGAGGGATAAATAGAGGAAGAGGGCCAAGTTTATGTTAAAAATACAACAAACAAGATCATTTTTCGAAACACTTCCCTCACTCGATATGACCATGGTGCTCTCATTGCAGGAATAATGGGCACACAACTGAAGACTGCCCAGAACTGATCGCGAAATGGGAAGATCGGGTTTGTCAATGAGGAGATAATATTGTAATCTCAAAATTAAAAAGGGGAATTGAGGGACAACTACCTAATATTAACATCGTTACTTGTGAAGGATCTAAAACTGGGGCAGATGCAGACAACCAGCCCAAGATTCAAAAATTTGTTCCCAAAGATGACATGTATGATCCTGTGAAGAAAAATTTGTTTTTCAAAAATGCAATAGAAATATTTAAGAGCATCCACACTTTGAAAATAATGGAGAATCCTCCTAAAATTTCCTCTCAATATAACCTTTTGCAAGCCCCTACCTCACCACTGGCACTTAGAAATTCTGCAATTCCAATGAGACACCATGAGCAGTCTCAAAGTGTAATCAATATCTGGTTTCAATTATTATTTGATATACTAGGGGATGACCAACTTACAAAGAATTTTCAAAACACCCTGTACCTAATACTTTGAAATGAGGGAACCCCAGAAGACATAGTAAGGACCAATCTCCCTTAGAAGAATACCTAGAGAATACAAAGAAGAAAGGTGCGAACAGGAAAATAATTTAGGTTAGAATCCTAGCTAGATGATTTTGAAATCAAAGACGTCATGGTAGATTTGGGATCATATGTCAACATCCTACCCAAAAATGCCTAGGAACCTTTGGGAAAACCTTAGTTAGTATATTCCCCCATCCAGTTGAGAATGGAAAACCAATACTACATTTTCCCAGTAGGAAGGATGGAAAATGTGGAAATAGATGTTGAGGGATTTAAGACCACAACTGATTTTGAGGTAATTGAAAAAATGGGAGATAAGGATCCCTACCCTTCTCTTCTTGGAATTTATTGGGCATACGAAAACTATGCTATCATTGATCTAAATAGGGACAACATTATGTTTGAAGCATACGAGATAAAAGTAGTTCAACCCTTGGATCCATGTCTAGGGCCTATATATATTGAACCAGTGGACCACAATATGGAATCAGATGCTCTTGACCAATTTTAAACCATAATAGTAGGAACGAGACCATATTAAATAAATCCAACTGTAGATGGATCGGTAAGTTGGAGAAGCATATAGTCTGCTGATGAGGATTTAGAAGTAGTGTTTGACAGTTGGAAGCAGGTTTCATATGAGCAATTCTCAAGGCAATGTGCAACTGTCAGGGCAACTAGATGGATTGGAACTAAGGTTAGAGAACACCCGACATATAATGGTACCCTAGAGGCACATAATTTTCGTACCATCATGGAAGAGGAAATAATGACGGATCAAAGGATCTTCGTTCTTGACGTAGACTTGCAAGATACCCCCACTAGATGATGGGATAACCATAAATCCTTGATTACAGAGTGGGAAGATGAAAAACAATCCATCTAATGTCGATTCCAAAGTAGGGATCAACTGAAACAAGAGAAGAAGATATATTTTCAAGATGAGAAATTGTTTGATAGACGATATGACCCTAGAGTGCATATTAAACATTGCTTAGAGCAGTGGAGAGTTGCAGAATAACCCTCTCACCTATGGTCTTAGGTATTTCTCCATTCGTTGGGGCCAATTCCAAAGGCCTGGTATATACACAAGGATACCAGAGGACAAATGAACTATGGGAAGACCTTACAAGATCAATTTTGCAAGGATTTATCCTTTACAAGTAAGTACCCTGATCTCAACACAGTCCTTCAAAGAATCATGGTAATGCCTTTTATTGACATTTGCAAAAAGAGATCAAGTCCAGTAGTATGTGTTGACCATGTTCATTTGATTCAGTCTAGTTTGAGCCTTGAAATTGATAAGATAGTTGTACCTTGTTGTAAATTTGAGAAAGACCTGGAAAACCCAATGACTTAGAAGAGATTAGAAAATTAAATATTAAAGAAACGAAAGGAAGTAGAGAGATTCATGATACTATACCTAGACACACTTGTAGCTCCTATAATCACCCACTAAAGTTGCGGAAATTTAATATAGGGAGTGAAGAGAATCCTAAGATAGCTTCCAAAGGAGATTATTGGGATGAGAAAACTATGAATGAAGTACACAATTTGTTGTGGGAGTATGAGGACTTGTTTCTGAAAACATTCTTAGAATTGAAAGGTATGTTGACACTGAGTAAATTTTTGGGTTGAATAAACAATCTACAAAGGCAACCACAAACCACTTTAGAACTAGATACTAGCATAGTCATCTCAGAGAGGGCTCTCTCTTGTCACTTAGTCTCTAATAGATATATTTTCTTGGTAGGTCAATGGCTAGGTTTTAATGTTTTGAAGGGATTTTTATAGAGTTTTGTTGTCAAGGAGGAGAGGGATATTTTGGGCTATGGAGTCAACCCCTGAAAATGAATGAAAACAATGACTGGTAGGTAGAAATTTGCAGAGGAAAAAAGGATAAATTAGGTGATGAAATTTCAGTTTTGAGTTTGGTTGTGTAGGGTGGAAGAGAAAAACAAACATATAATAGAATCAGTGGACCATGAAATATGAATTTTGACCTAGTTAATAAGAGAAATAGAGTTTAAATCACTTGAGCCTAAAGCAACATTAGATGAATTCTAGACCCTTTAATTATCCAATTTAAACAAAAGAAAATGAAGATGAAAGTAAGGACACAAGAAGTACATACAAAGACAAGAGTACAAACTTCAGACCACCACCATTAGAGTCCTTTTCATAAAAAGTTAAGCACTTCTGCATTTGTATTTCTTTCAGATTCAAAGAATATTACAATAAGGATCAAAATGACTATACTTTCTTCCAACTCCGCCCCCCTTTACATCAAAAGTGATCAAATATATAAGATCCTATTGCCACACTAGGATACTAGGATTCAAACTAGTTCTACCTACAATGGTGGATCTGGTTACATTGAAAGAGAACAACTCCTAAACAACTTTACTAAAAATAGTAAATTTGTGTTGACCATCTTTAATGAAAAAAAAAAATTCTTATACAATCATAGATATGAGTAAAATTTGAATATGTTGTTGTGATGAGTCACCAAGTACATCTGGAAACCACTCTGAGGAATCCAATGTATTCTTCAACAACTATGACACCTTTGTGTAGAAAACTGGAACTACTATTGCGTAAGTGCTACCTACAACATTTGCGTAATAACTTTGCGTAGAAAAATCCATTTTGTTGTAATTCGTGTAGATCTAGGTGACAACAAGTGACTGGGGACATGTGTTTTCTTTAAAAATCATATGTCAATCATCTCCTACTATTCTTTCTAATCATGTGTGCCTACAACATTTGTGTAGCGAGGAATCGCTACACAAGTGTTGTGTATGTCAGTTTACCAGTCAAAGCAACAATTGTGCCCAAAAAATGTTTTATGTTGTCACCCATGTCAAAAAATTTCTCCAATATTAAATGTATGCTTCCCACAACTTTTATAAAATTAACAAAAACTTGAGATGATCACATACCCAAAAAGAAAAATATGTGAAATTTCTTCAATCATATCTCTGCTACTTCTGCAATTGCATATTTTGTTTGAGATACATGTTTTCCGTAATGTTAAGTTTTGTACCTTCAAATTTCCCACTTTCCTGAAAAGGGCTGCATTTATTTTCAATTTTGACTCAGCATTGGAAAGGCTTGCACATGCATTATCTCTGGCTGGTTTGAATTCCTTAAAGTGTTTCATGATTCTATCCTCTAATATCCTATTTTCTTCCCAGAGCTGGATGATTTGATTTTGAACTTCCCTTAACTGCTTATTTATCCATCTTATGTTATTTTCTCCTTCTGTGGGAGAAGCAGGAGGTCTTTAACTTGCTGCAAGCTTGACCTATATCTCTGAACTCTTATTCCTGGTTGAGGATCTTGTTAGAGGTGTTGTAGGCTTGGCTAAAACTGTGGTCTCAGTGCTTTGCATGACTTCCTTCCCCTTTGACCTTTCATTCTTGGGCTTTACCTTATTTTGTGATGTTTGTTCCTCAGAATCCTTCTTAGCTAACTTCCTTTTCAATTCTCTATTATCTTGGTAAAAATGAGCTATAACATGTTGAACCTCTGAGTTATTGATTCATTCCCCTAAACTCTGAGTCTTTCTCTCCTAATTTAACTTTCTATTCATCCATCTCCTGAGTTGCAACCTCAAAAAAAATTGTCTGCACTATGGGTGTGAGAAGACTTCTAGTAGTTTACCTTGTGGTTGGTATGTTGGGTGTCTGTGTCTCCTTTATCTCATCAGTGAATTGTAGCCTCCTACCCTTCTTCAGAACTGGTTGTCTTGGTGATGATATCTCAACCTCTTTTCCTTTTCCCTTTTTTTCAACACTTCTTCATTTCACCCCTAAGTTATTAGAAGCCAGTCTTTCATCAGACAAGGGAGTATCTCCTTTGGTATCTAGGGGAATATTTGCTAATCTTAAGAAGGAATTCCAGTCTCTATTTAGATTTCTTAGCTCCTCAACCACTAACATTTTTACCAAGGAGAAATGGAACATGCTTCTCTTAAGCTGGTCAGCCTTGGCTTGGACTTTTTCTGCCATTTTTCCTAAGCTTCTATATAGGTAAAAGGGTAATTTTAGGGGGCTTTTCCCTATGAAATGCATGAGGAGCCTTATGTGGTACTAATATACCTTGTCAAAACTACCCTCACAACTAAAATACCTTTGGATTACTCTCAACATATTCTCATAGGGTTCCAAAAGGTACTCCCTGGGGATAATGGCACCAATCTTCCGCATTCTATACCGAGGCTTGAGAAAATCAATATAAAACATAATCTCCAGAGGAATACCTTTAAACCATTTCTCTCCCTATATGGGAATCTTTGTGGAAGATGATATCGTCTCTTTTGATATTAGAAAGGTGACCCCTGCAATGATTGTATTGACACAATTAAATTTCATAGCGAACTCCTTAGTCAGTTGCATGTTATACCCCTGGATTCTTTCACAAAATCTCATACACCCAACTTACTCAAAAGACACCCTATATGCAGTATCTGAGTTTACCAAAGTCATCTCTTGGGGTTCATATCTTAGCACATTTCCTACATTGTATTTCTTCTTTTCCTGTGATGTCATGGCTCTGCGATGTCTTCTTTGCAAGGTAAATTTCAAACTATTCAAAGAAAATGTCTTGAAATTCAATAGGCAAGCTTGTACAAAAAACTAGTAGGGATAGGGTTTGGCCTGAATAGCTGAAACTTACCTTTGTTATATGAGAGGCGAACTTATTCAGGGGATAAGATTTCATAAAAAACAGGCTCAAAAAAGGTTTTTTACATAAAAAATAAGGCGAACACGGGATGCACAACAAAAACAAAGAAACAAGCTTTGCGTAGCGAATTATACCACACATGTTTTGCATAGTGAGGGAAAGTTGCATAATGTTTACATAGCAAGGGGGATTGTTTGCATAGCAGAGGGCTTTGAAGCTTGCTCAGGAGACTATGGCTTATGCATAGGTTGTGAATGCAATGAAAATAAACAAAAGGTGGAAAATATGCATACATGAGTGGATAAGGAGCGGATTTAAAAAAGAAAGTACTTGTCCAAAGATGACAAGACCTCTCAAGACGATTTAAGTAACTTGTGCTGCAAATTTGAGGAGCGTGCATATGTTTGAATATTTCCAACAATAAAAATGACATGGAGTGTAATTATTTCCCCTTTTCTGACCTGATCAGGTGTGATGATGAACCATGATACCTCTTTTGACACGACTTTCATTCCTAACCTATGACTCAACTTTGACACATAATTTCCCATTTTGTGACATGATTTTAAACTTAGGGACACAAAGACCTTTACAAATCTTTCAGCATGATGGGCTCTTATACCCCTTGATGAGATATTATACCCCTTGACTCAACCTATGACTTAACACTCTATTGACATGCATATTACCTTTTATTTTAAAAATGACCCAAGGATTTAGAGCCATCTCATGAGACAAACCACACACTATGACTCAATTAGGAATACCTCGGTCTTCTCAATACCAAGGAATGACTTTGAAAATTCTAAAAAAAAATTCAACCGTACCCTAAAAGTAATGATGCTAACAAGGTATAAAAGGAGCCATGGGAGAAATGAAAATTGAGTTGAAACCTAGCTCAAGACATGTGCAGCACAAACCATACCGCCTTAATCCTAGAATAAAAGAGAAGGTCCAGAAAGAAGTGGACAAAATTCTTGTTGTAGGACTTATTTTCCCAATCGAGGAAGCACAATGGATTAGCCCCATAGTTATCCAGAGCAAGAAATATACATAATACATTTGAGTCTGTGTGGACTACAGAAGTCTGAATTATGCATGTGTGCATGATTCGTTTCCAACACCTTTCAGTGACAAAGTGTTAGATCAAGTTGCGAGAAAATAATATTATTCATTTACAAACAAATTCTTAGGATATCATCAAGTCAAAATCATAGAGGAAGACAAGAACACAACTACATTCATAACCGAATGTGGATCATTCACATACAACGCAATGCCCTTTGGATTGAAGAATGTCGCTGCATTTTTTTCTCGGATTGTGATAACAACATTTCGATAATTCATCCACAAGTTTGTAGAAGTCTATATGGATGATTGGACTGTGTACAGCCTGTTAAAAGATCATGTCAGGATACTCTGATTAATGTTGATATAGACCATATATTATTTTAGGATGTACTTCATGTTCCAAAGTGTTCATTGAATCTTCTCTCCATATATCAAATCACTCATTGAAGTTCAGGGAAGAAGGTGGATTTGAATCCAGACTTAGTTATTATTTTAGACTTGTTAGATTGTTCAAAAATTGTTGTTGGTGAGGTTAATCACCATTCCAGGTTGTACACCTTATCTTAATTCACTCATAAATATGATTATGTATATCTTATAACACATGCTAATGAAGAGTCTAGGTTGTGGCATGAGAGGTTTGGGAATATAATTTTTAAATATTTATATAATCTTAGTAAGGGTGGAATGGTAGAGCCTGGAAACGTCGGTGGATTTCAATATTTCGAAAGAAAATTCAACGAAGGAGTCATTGGACGCATTGGATAAATTATATGAAAAATCATTGGCATCCAACAAGGTATTTCTAATGAAAATATTATTTAATATGAATATGTCATAAGGTGGGTCTGTTGCAGATCATTTGAATTAATTTAATATGGTTACTATTCAACTAAGTTCTGTAAAAGTGTGTAGATTATAACCTTGTAAAATATCTACTACAAACAGATATTCAGAAAAAGAACAAATAAGATACAATGGAAAATACAAACATTACACAGATATTTTTCCCCTGGAAACCCAAACCGGGAAAACCAACATATTCTATATTCATTCATATGTGATACATTGTTTACAATACAATGTACATATAGGAGCCAACGACATCCAAAACCCTAACCCAATGACTTGTATTAGTCCAAAACCCTAATTCCTTAACCAAAAATAGAAAACCATCGAAAAAAATCATGTGCCAAAAAACCACCTAAATATGTGACATGTTTCCCGAGGTAGGTGACACATTTACCAAGGTAGGTGACACTACTACTCGTGCAAAGAATATAACACATACCCAACAAAGTGGACTTTGATGATGAGGTCAGGGATCTTATAATCTTGTGCTCACTACCATAAAGATGGAACGACTTGGTCATGGTTGTAAGTAACTCTGTCTCCGGTTCAAACAATTTAAAATTTGATGATGTTGTTTGTGTTATCCTTAGTGAGGAAATTTGATGGAAAAGCACAAGTGAGACATCAGGTAATGCATTAAACATGGAGAATAGGGGAAGACAAAAGGATAAAGGAAAGGGCTTAGGGAACCATGTGAATTCTAGGAAGGGAAGAACTGAATCCAGATTGGGAAAGATAAAGTGATGGAATTGTGGGAAGAAAGGACATATTAAGAAATACTGTAGAGCTCCAAAGAAACAAAGAGATGGACAACAAGAGAAAAATCAAGAAGAAAATATAACATGTGATGTTTTACAAGATGCTTTGATTGTTTCTGTAGATAATATTTCTAAGTCTTGGGTAGTAGATTCAGGGGCTTCATTTCATGCCACACCCCATAGGAAACATTTTCTAGATTATGTTCAAGGTGATTTTGGACAGGTTCATTTGGGTGATGATGCACAATGAAAAATTGTTGGAATGGAAAAGGTAAAAATAAAGCAAAGGAAGGGAAACCAATGGTTGTTGAAATAGGTAAGACATGTTCCAGATCTAAGGAAAAATCTAATTTCAATAGGGCAGTTGGCAAGTGAAGGTTGTATATCCATATTTATAGAAAAGATGTGGAAGGTCACCAAAGGATCACTGGTGATAGAAAAAAGAGAGAAGGTAGGTACATTGTATTTATGTACTGGTAATACTGACTCTTCTATCTCTTTAGCTTCTAGAGGAGTGGATACAACACTATGGAATCATAGGCTTGGACACATGAGTGAGAAGGGGATGTAGATACTTCACAAAAGAAATTTGTTGCGGATCTTAAACAAATTGATTTGGATTTTTGTGAGCATTGTGTTTATGGAAAATAGAAGAGAGTCGTATTTCTTAGAGTCAGAAAAGAAAAGAAGAGTGAAATGTTAGAGCTTGTGCATACATATGTATGGGGACTAGCTTAAGTATCATATCTTGCTGGATCTCATTATTATGTTACTTTTATTGATGATGCAACTAGAAAAACTTGGGTTTATTGCATTCAACAAAAATCTGATGTTTTTAATACTTTTAAGAAATGGAAAGCTTTAGCTGAGAATGAGACAGGAAAAAGGTTGAAGTGTCTTAGATAAGACAATGGAGGTGAATATTGCAGCAAGGAGTTTGATGAATACTGTTCATACCATGGTATTCGTAGAGAGAAAACAGTTCCAGGAACACCACAAGAAAATGGTGTGTCCGAAAGGATGAACATGACAATCATGGAGTGTGCAAGGAGTATGAGATTACATGATGGTTTTACCTTACAGTTCTAGGTAGATGTTGTAGATATTGTTGTTTACTTAATAAAAATAGGACCTTCAATCTCTTTGGATGGTGGAATTCCAGAGGAGGCATGGATAGGTAAAAAGGTAAACAATTCTTTTTTGAAGACTTTCGGTTGTGAAGCATTTGTCCATATTGATAAAGAAAATAGAACAAAGCTTGAGGACAAATCCAAGAAGTGTACCTTTATTGGATATGATGTTAATGATTTTGGTTATCGCTTATGTGATTATGAAAATCACAAAATCATTAGGAGTAGAGATGTCATATTCAATGAGAAGGTCATGTACAAAGATCAGTTGCAAGGTGTTGGCAGCCACCAATTCTGTGGAATTTTATCATAATTTAAAATCATCGCGAAGAGATAAACTCTTTATGTAGCTGCCACCTCCTGAAATTTATAAATGATTCTATCTTTTGATTTCAAGGTGATGATTGGGTTAAACTTATCTTACTAAGTTTTTCGTTTGCATTTTTCATTTTTTTTTGTTTTTAAAATTCATGACTGTAAGCATGAATTTAAATAAAAACTTGGTTTGGGATTTATATCTTCTACCTAAGAAATTTAACTTTGAAGGCACCCATATATTGCTAAGTTTTGAGTTTTATGAACTTATTAACTGATCCACTATCAAAATCTTTGTGTATAATGGGTATTGCAACTTCATTTGTTCTATATTTGATTGTTGGTTTAATTTGTGAAATGTTTGAATCCACTAAAACATTGGTTTAACATTTGATATAGTTCTCATGAACTCAACAGTCATATCAACATTCATGTAAATTGGTACATACATGTTGAACCTACATTTTCAATCCACTTTGTTGTCCTAAGTATTAATGAGATCGTTCATTATGTGAATTGGGGTTTTGTACTGTGGAGGGTTTGACATTCATCGTGGGTAATGGCTCATAGTTTTACGAGCCCTCTAGTTTTCCGTTTTCACCAACTCATTTTACCAAGTTATGACAGCCCCCAAAATTTGTAGTTTTTGTGCCATTAGAGTTTGCAAAGATATCTCTCTGCTACTCGTCTTTTGGAAGCCAACGCCTATCTCTTGTGATATCTCATGTGCCTATTTGAAAGTGACCATGGTTCCTGTGGTTCATATTGAACCAAATGACTGAGTTTTTTATTTTTATTTTTTTAAACCCGAAATTGCATACCTGAGATACGTTTTTGAGGGAGGGTTCCTGAGAAAACAATTACGAATTTGAACAAACTGTTTAAAACCCATTTCAAAATTGGGGTCATTTACCTTCTACTTGGGAATTTTCTTCAGAAACTACACAGTTTCATAGATACATCTCGTTCTTTGGAGGGAAAAATCTCAGAATGTCTTTTGCGGTTGAGGTAAGCGTTTGTTTTTTATTTATTTTTCTCAAAGATTCAAGCCTGTTATTGGTTTTGCTGGGTTCCAAGTTATATATGCCCTTATTTTTCTAATGAGTCTATACAAAATGTTGAAATGTTTTAAGAGACAGAGAATGGATTCTCTATAGAGCCTTTTTCATCACGGACTCATAAAAATTATGTTGATATCTCATCTGTCTAAAATCGGTGACAATTGGGAGAGTTTCCTGAGCCGAAATGGCTTCACCCAGATTGACAATAAAGTAAATCAATTTTAAATGTAAACCCCAATCTGGACAGTCCCGTGATTGAAAATCAGGGTTTCAATTCACCTGATCGCTTTGAATTTAATGAACCAACGTCTACTGTTTCAGAAACCCCTGTGGTTAAGAAAATACCATTTATGTTTTCGACCAGGAAATCATTGGAACAGATAGTGGGTGAATTAAAAGGAAAAGATTCCTAACGCAAACGCGCCACCCAGGCCACGTCTGCTCCCACAGGACCTCCTCCTTCAATGGCCCAAAGAACGAAATTGCTCTTCAAATCCCTTATCGGGACCTTCCAATACCCACAAGACTCTTCCGATGATTTCCCTTTGTCCTATCGGGAAATCGGACCTTGCGTGATCGCGAGTCCTACAGACACGGATTCGGGCCTCTGAATTCCCGAAACCCGACGTGGTTCAATACCAAAGCCCTTTCTGTTCCTATCGAGAATCCTCCTGTCGGGAAATCGACACTCGCGTGTTAGTGATTCATTGCTCTCATGAATCTCCGACTCCCGATCTCCGATGGTACCTCCATGCACCTTAGCTCCCTCCGGCTAACTCCATTCACAGGTGACCTGCTGGTCCACAAGACCACAGTACTTTCCCCTATCGGAAGTTCAGACTTCGCGAAACTAAAATGAATGGGAATTACATCCTCAGGATCCCCGATCCTCCGATCCCCGATGCCACCTGTCCCTTTCACTAGCGCTTGTGGCCCACACTTCCAGGGTGATCGGGAAATCATGTTTTGGAATTTTGCGATTTCAAATGCACTCGTCCATGGACTCTTCCAAGTCCTGAACTCCGATACGCGATGACACCTATCTCCCACTTAACTGCTTGACTGTGGGACTGTCGCGTTTAGGGATTTTGCGACTTCTCTGGTCGTGAGTTTCTCGTCATCGAGAATCCAGAATTTCTGATCCCGGATGCACGTGTGAACTCTTTCCTCCTCGTCACTTCTTCCTTCTTCGCTCTATCGGGTATCGCGGAATCATGATTTCTAATGCAGTGATTTCATTGTATGCGGAAACCCCGAAATGCTGAACTCCGACTCTTGCAGATCCTCGCCGCATGTCCCTGCTGTGATCAATGGCTCTGATCCTATCGAGAAATCTCAGATCATGATTTCATTATGTAAGAGTTATTTGCTTTTGGAAAACCCAATGCTCCAAATGCCGATTCGTCCAGATCTCCTGCCACGTGTCCTCACCGATGGACGGTTCAAAACTCTCATCGGGGAATCGCGGATCGCAATTCCTTGATGCGAGAGTTCTATGCCCTCGAGAACCCCGATTCTCCAATGGGCTGAACCCCAATGGCTCCCTGGCTCCTTCTCTACTCGTTAAGGCTTAAACCTTGCGCAACTTCCCGAGATCTAACGGCTGACGGGATTTTGCAGTTTCCCTCGGCGAATCCTGACCGTCGATTCCTCCTTCTTGAAGATTTCTTGAGAGTGGCTAAGTGTTCCTTCTCAGCACTTGCCCTTCAACGTCTGTGCTTGAAACTCTTACTCGAACCTTCCTTGGCACAAGCCTCTATGCTCTCTTTGGACGATACCACGAAGGTACTATACCTCCTGATCTTATCCACTCTTATTCTTTCATAGGGGCTTGCGCACACTCCTTGCGCTCGACATTCAACAACTTCCCAAGCGTTGAATCTTCCCGACTCTACGCACTCCTGCAGCAACAGTCTTCGACTTCCCTTTGCTCAGATTCACAACTGAGACTTCTTCTTCAGCCTGCGCACCCCTTGCATGGCTTCAACAACCCACTTCCACTTCTGGGCGAATGAGAACAAAAGTTAACTACTGAGCCTTCATCAATGCACTCCTTGCGGATGAATTCAACTACACACCTTGCAGGAATCTCCTGGCTTAGATAGAGAAACAATTGAACCTCACTCTCTCTCCTTTTTAGACTTCAGTTTGAAACATGAAATCACATGCACAACATATACAAAGAAAATGCATAATAAGAAGCAAACACTCATGAGCACACAAATAATATACACAAAGAAACAACACCAACCATGAGTTTGAATCAGAACTTTCTTCTATTAATTCAACATCTGTACATGGGTGTTCTTCATACAATTCTTTGCATGCTCTTCTCTTCTTTCTCCTGAATAATGTTACAATGATACAATGAGGGTGTCTATATCCGTTTTCCCTCCTTCCATCTAAACTGTCTAATCTGGAAATAAAATCCTACCTACCTGCATTAACTAGATTAAATGCCTCCTATCTACTTCAGACAAGAGCATATGGCTCGAGGTCTGATACAATATACAAAAGGTGCTCCTTCATAAATGGTTCCTTGAAGGTTTGGTGCTTCAATTCCAAAAAGAATCTTTTAAAGAAAAATGTCATGTGTTAAAAAAACACATGCGCTGGCTCCACGCCCACTTTGGTAATTGCGATGCTCCTGCATCATACACCTCGGCTTGAAAACTTTCATGGGCTCATGTCCATGAGCTCCTGCACGGTCTGTCCATGTTTTTGAATCTCTGCTTCAGTCTCCCAGCTGGCATCTTCCATTGGATGGTTTTTCCATTTGACCAGATACTCGAAGTATTGCTTCCCTCTGGTCTTTTTGCTTACCCTCTTATCAAGTATACGCTCCATCTGTGGCTTTTCTGCAATCGGCATCTTCTTCTGCCACTGAACCTCTGGATGTTCATCACTTCCAGCTCCTACTTCCTCAGCCTTATAGGGATATAAGTCTAAGACATTTAATGTCGGAGATATTCCGATCTCATTTGGCAACTCAATTTCATAAGCGTTTTCTCCCAATTTCTTTAGGACTCTGCATGGCCCAATTTTCTTCGTTTTCAGCTTGTTGTATGTTCCCCTTGGGAAACTTTCCTTCCTCAGATGTGCAAGAACTAGATCAAAAACTTCAAACTAAAGTTGTCTCCGATGTTGATCCGCCCTGTGCTTATATTTATGGTTTGATTTCAGCAATCGCTCCTTCACCCTGTTGTGAAGTTCTTGCATCGCCTCTGCGAAATTTTCAGCGCTTGCGCTCTTAGTCATTATCTTCTCTGAATCCCTCAGTTCAGACACTCCTCTTGGCTTCCTACCATATACAATCTCAAATGGACTTTTTCCTGTGCTCCTGTTCACTGAGTCGTTGTATGCAAACTCTACCTGTGGCAACATGTTGTCCCAACTGCTATGGTGCTCTGTCACCAAGCTTCTGAGTAAGTCTCCTAGACTTCTATTTACCACCTCTGTTTTCCCATCTGTTAGGAATGTGTGCACGCTCCTAATAGTGTGTACCCACTCCTAATAGCGCACACACACTCCTATA
>ML785446.1:490932-510019 GCA_009831015.1 Picea engelmannii
TAGAGAGCATGCACATACAACAGCTTTTGTGTTTCAGCATCATTGACCATGGACTGTGTAATAGCTTCTGTGTTTCAGCATCATTGACCATGGACTGTGTAACAGCTTCTATGTTTCAGCATCGTCGACCATGGATGGAACGAGGAAATGAGAGTGCTAACGAAGGCATTGGATCTGTCTATGGCTTGATTTTCGTTGAATTCACAGGAAAGAAAAATTTGTTTGTGTAGATAAGATTATTGGCATTCATCTATCTTTTCAATTTGTATCGACATATAGTAGGGGTTGATCTGTTGTCCCATCTTATCACAATGATAACATTGTATAGATGAGAGATCTCGTCCCTTGTGTTGTCCTTTCTTCTGAAAATTTCTTGAATGAGATTCTTGGTTGTTGAATTTGTTTGATGGTTGCGGTTCTCAAAGATCGAATCATGTCCCCTTTGCATTCTAGGCAATCCCAATACGAAATCCATGCTGATTTCATCCCACGGCCTCTCGGGTATGGGTAATGGTTGATAGAATCTTGCATTCTGCTTCCCGCCCTTCGAATGCTGGAAAATTATACATCTGTCAACAAACTTCTTGACATTTGTTCGCATATTCGGCCAAAAGTATGACTCGCTCAGCTTTGAAAATGTCTTGTCGTGGCCAAAATGCCCTGCTAATCCACCACTGTTCTTCTCTTTTAGCAGATTCTCCCTCATGGAGCAATTTGGAATGCATAACTAATTTCCTCTGAATAACAGTCCATTTTGGATCATGTAATCTATCCATGGGCTTCGGTCTCTGAGAACTGGATTCTCAACTGCCTCATATGCCTCTGCAAAATCTGCATCACCTGCATACATGTCCCTGAGATTTTCAAAACCCAATGTCTTGACTCGGAACTCCTGCAGCAACAAACACTTCCTGCTCAAAGCATCAGCCACTTTGTTAGCAGTACCTTAAATGTGTTTAATTACAAATGTAAAATTCTGCATATACTCTACCCATTTAGCATGTTTCTGATTCAACTTCTCCTGTTGAGTCACAAACTGTAATGCATGATTATCACTATACAGAACAAATTCTTTTGGGATCAAGTAGTGCCTCCACTTCTTCAGTGCTTGTATGATAGCATAAAATTCTTTATCATACGTGGAGTATTTCACTTTTTCCCCATCCAGCTTCTGTCTGAAATATGCAATTGGTCTGTCCTCCTGGCTCAAAACCGCTCCTATGGCAAAGCCACTTGCATCACATTTTACTTGGAACACCTTCATAAAATCCGGCAACACCAAAACCGACCATTCTGTGATCTTCTGCTTCAACAGATTGAAGCTCTTCTCTGCCTCTTCAGTCCAATGAAAAGATTTATGTTTTTTCTTGATAGTATCCATCATTGTTGCACTAATTCCACTAAAATTCCTGATGAATTTTTGGTAGAAACTAGCCAATCCATGAAAACTTCTCACCTCGAAAATATTTCTCGATGATGGCCAATTTTTAATTATCTCCACTTTACTTGGATCCATCTTCAATTCATTTTCCGATATGACAAAACCCAAGTAAATGAGTTCTTTCTTCATAAATGAAGATTTCCTCATGTTGATCAACAACTTCTCTTGCTGTAGCTTCCTCATTACTGCAGCTAAATGCTTCAGATGTTCTTCTTTTGTTTTTCTGAAAATCAATATGTCATCCAGATAAACAATGACAAACTTACCAATGAATTCCTTCAGCACTTCATTCATTAACCTCATGAAGGTACTCGGTGCATTCTTCAAGCCAAATGGCATGACTAGACATTCATACAACCCTTCGTTGGTTTTGAAAGTTGTCTTCCACTCATCGCCTTCCCTCATGCGAATCTGATGGTATCCGCTTTTCAAATCAACCTTTGAAAAAAAAAAATCTCCACTTAAACAGTCCATCAAGTCATCCATCCGTGGCAATGGAAACCTGTACCTGATGGTTATCTTGTTAATGGCTCTGGAATCAGTGCACATTCTCCAGCCTCCATCTTTCTTTGGACCCAGTACCGTTGGAATGGCACACGGACTTAAACTTTCCCTGATTAGTCCTTTATCCAACAGTTCCTGCACCTGCCTTTTAACTTCTTCGTTCTCCTGCGGCGTCAACCTGTATGTGGATTTGTTTGGCAAACTGGCTCCTGGTATGAGGTCTATATGATGACTCACACTCCTCATCGGTGGCGATGAATGAGGTAATTCATCTACCACAATGTCAGCGAACTCTTCCAGCAGTTCTTGAATTTCCTCTGGCAAATCATCCACTCTTGTGCTGGTCAAAATAACTTTTGGTTTCCTGACCACAAAGAATTGTGGATCTTCCTTCTTCTTTACTTCTACCAGAAGTTCTTTCCCACTCATCAGAAGTATAGTATTCCTCGGTTCTGGTTTTAATTCTTTATATTTAATTGGAAGTAGCATATGTGTTCTTCCATTCTTCTCCAAAGTATACGTATTCATCTTCCCATCATGAATTATGTTCCTGTCATATTTCCATGGTCTGCCTAGCAATAAATGACATACATCCATAGGAATAACATCACAGAGTATTTGATCATTATACCCTCCTATCTTGATGTCAACTAAGCACTATTTAGTGACACTTACCTGATGTCCCTTTTGTAGCCATGAAACTTTGTATGGACTCGGGTGATCAGTTGTCTCCAGTTCTAGTTTCTCCACCATCTCGGTTGAAACGAGATTGTCTGTGCTTCCGCTATCCACGATAACTTTTCACTTCCTGTCTTTGGTTTTGCATGTGGTTCTGAAAAGTCTGTTTCTTTGAGTTGTGTTCTCGACCTCCTTCTCGGGTGTTAAGAGAACCTTACGCATCATCAACGACCTTCCATCTTCTGCATCTTCTGCTTCAGCAGCTCGCCTCTATGCCTCGGCGATGTGAGATTCTCCTCCATCCTTCTTCCTATCTGGACAGTCAACTGCCTTGTGTCCATTCTTTCCACATGTGAAGCATGTGATGACTCCACCTCTGCCTCTTCCTCTACCTCTGGTATGAGGAAATGTGTTATTATCAGCGTATCCTCCGCTCTATTCTGTCTATTGCCTTCACTGTTCAGCATGTTGGCCTTGCTGTGAACTTCCACCTCTTTCTGTTCTATTCTGAGGTTTCTTCCAGTTGTCCTTAGATTTCTGGAACCTATCTTGAGAAACTGACTTACCTTTTGGCTGGCTCCTACCCCTGCCTCGCTGTGTTGGCTTACGGCTTAGCTTTTCCTCAGCTTTCAATGCCATCTGATATGCATCCTCCACCGTTCTGATGGTTGTCATACTCATCTCATCCTAGATATCGTATCTTAAGCCATTCATATACCTGGAAACTTTTTCATCATCGCTCTCCCGATGACCTTCTCTGATATTGAGCTTGTAGAATTCCTCAGTATACTCCTTCACTGTCATCAACTTCTGTCTCAGGTTCTGTATTCTCCTGAACAATGTGATTTGATAATCCCTTGGGATGAATTTTGCCTTCATCTTCGCAATCATTCGATCCCATATTTTGATCTTTTGCTTGCCTTTGGAATGTCTATCTGCTTGAAGTTTGTCCCACCATAATGCTGCGTGTCCCTTCAATTTTGTGACAGCATGCCTAACCTTTTTATCCTCTTCGATATCCTCATAATCAAAGTAGGTGTCAAGAGCTCGGATCCAATCCAATAGCTCTTCTGCATCTAGACTCCCTTCATAAGCTGGAATGTCCATCTTTGTCTTTGAACTCATCTGGGTGATAACTCTTATTAATCGCTCGTTGGCTGCATATTCGGCTGCAAATTCTCCTTGTTGTTCGGCTTCAACTTCACCTTCGGAGTCACTCAGATCTCCAACACTTGTTGTGCATTTCTACGCTGCTTCCATATCTTCTAATCTTGCTTGGAGATCACGTATCTGCCTTTCCATATCTGGATTTTGTGCTTGTCTCCCTCTGCCTCTCTAGTTTCCCCTATCCTCTGGATCAGGTGATTGTCTTTCTCTCCTCAGTGGCATGGTGAAATTTTCCTTTCTTCTCTGCTATAGAAAACAGAGAAATTTTCTCTCGCTCTGATACCACTTGATGCAAATGCGCCACCCAGGCCACGTCTGCTCCCACAGGACCTCCTCCTTTAATGGCCTGAAGAATGAAATTGCTCTTCAAATCCCTTATCGGGACCTTCCAATACCCACAGGACTCTTCCGATGATTTCCCTTTGTCCTATTGGGAAATCGGACCTCGCGTGATCGCGAGTCCTACAGACACGGATTCGGGCCTCTAAATTCCTGAAACCCGACATGGTTCAATACCAAAGCCCTTTTTGTTCCTATCGGGAATCCTCCCATTGGGAAATCGACACTCGCACGTTCATGATTCACTGCTCTCACGAATCCCCGACTCCCAATCTCCGATGGTACCTCCATGCACCTTAGCTCCCTCCGGCTAACTCCGTTCGCAGGTGACCTGCTGGTCCACAAGACCATAGTACTTTCCCCTATTGAAAGTTCGAACTTCATGAAACTGAAATGAATGGGACTTATGTCCTCAGGATCCCCGATCCTCCAATCCCCAATGCCACCTGTCCCTTTCACTAGCGCTTGTGGCCCACACTTCCGAGGTGATCGGGAAATCACGTTTTGGAATTTTGCGATTTCAAATGCACTCATCCACGGACTCTTCCAAGTCCCGAACTCCGATACGCAATAACACCTGTCTCCCACTTAACTGCTTGACTGTGGGACTGTCGCGTTTAGGGATTTCACGACTTCTCTGGTCGTGAGTTTCTCGTCACCGAGAATCCTGAATTTCTGATTCTCGATGCACGTGTGAACTCTTTCCTCCTCATCACCGCTTCCTTCTCCGCTCTATCGGGTATCGCGGAATCGCAATTTCTAGTGCATCAATTTTGTTGTATGCAAAAACCCTGAAATGTCGAACTCCGACTCTTGCAGATCCTCGCCGCGTGTCCCTGCTATGATCAACGGCTCTGATCCTATCGGGAAATCGCAGATCGCGATTTCATTGTGTAAGAGTTCTTTTCTTTTGGAAAACCTGATGCTCCAAACGTCGATTCGTCTAGATCTCCTGCCACGCTTCCTCACCGATGGACGGTTCAAAAATCTCGTCGGGGAATCGCGGATCGCAATTCCTTGATGTGAGAGTTCTATGCCCTCGAGAACCCTGATTCTTCGATGGGCTGAACCCCAATGGCTCCCTGGATCCTTCTCTACTCGTTAAGGCTTAAACCTTGCGCATCTTCCCAAGATCTAATGGCTGATGGGATTTCGCAGTTTCCCTCAACGAATCTTGATCGTCGATTCCTCCTTCTTGAAGATTTCTTGAGAGTGGCTAAGTGTTCCTTCTTAGCACTTGCCCTTCAACGTCTGCGCTTGAAACTCTTACTCGAACCTTCCTTGGCACAAGCCTCTGTGCTCTCTTTGGATGATACCATGACGGTACTATACCTCCTGAGCTTATCCACTCTGATTCTTTCAGAGGGGCTTGCGCGCACTCCTTGCGCTCGACATTCAACAACTTCCCAAGCATTGAATCTTCCCGACTCTGCACACTCCTACAACAGCAATCTTCGACTTCCCTTTGCTCAGATTCACAACTAAGACTTTTTCTTCAGCCTGCGCACCCCTTGCACGGCTTCAACAACCCACTTCCACTTCTGGGCGAATGAGAACAAAAGTTAACTATTGAGCCTTCATCAACACACTCCTTGCGGATGAATTCAACTGCACACCTTGCAGGAATCTCCTAGCTCAGATAGAGAAACAATTGAACCTCACTCTCTCTCCCTTTCAGACTTCAGTTTGAAACATGAAATCACATGCACAGCATATACAAAGCAAATGCATAATAAGAAGCAAACACTCATGAGCACATAAACAATATACACAGAGAAACAACACCAACCATGAGTTTGAATCAGAACTTTCTTCTATTAATTCAACATCTATACATTGGTGTTCTTCATACAATTCTCTGCATGCTCTTCTCTTCTTGCTCCTGAATAATGTTACAATGATACAATGAGGGTGTCTATATCTGTTTTCCCTCCTTCCATCTAAACTGTCTAATCTGGAAATAAAATCCTACCTACCTGCATTAACTAGATTAAATGCCTCCTATCTACTTCAGACAAGAGCGTATGGCTCGAGGTATGATACAATATACAAAAGGCGCTCCTTCATAAATGGTTCCTTGAAGGTTTGGCGCTTCAATTCCAAAAAGAATCTTTCAAAGAAAAATGTCATGTGTTAAAAAAACACATGTGCTGGCTCCACGCCCTCTTTGGTAATTGCGATGCTCCTACATCAATTCCCCTATGCCTAAGAACGAACCTAATCTGAAAAATAATGATAAAATTGTTGTAAAGAAAATTCATAAGGGTAAGAGATCTGGGAATATAATCATGAAGAATACAACCGGTTTCAAAGGCATCATAAATTCAGAACTGTCAAATCCTTCATTTGCTAATTTCTAATGGTAAAAACGATTTTGTTTGATTTTGTTCCATTTTGTCATGAAAGATTAAAATAGGTAGATTTAATTTTGATCTCATTTGCTAATAATAAGACTAGCTATAGAATCTATGATTTTGTAGCCAATCTCTTTTGAATAATAATTAGTATTGTTATCTAAATATCAAATTGTTTTTTCTATCTACATGAAAGTGATGGTTATGATGTTGATTCCATGGAGAAAACACCTTGGGTCATACACTAAATTATTCAGTGGTTTCTGCCTTTTATGTTTATAAAACTTTGGTTTATTTTTGACAAACCAACTCATGCATGAGTGGTTTCTAGTTTCCCTATTTTTGTAATATTATCTAATTTTTGTGGATTCAACTCTATCTTGTATGATAAGAGCATTTGAATCCTGAACTAGTTTAAATATTGGTCACTCTTAGTAGTGAGGACATCTTTGGTTTTGATACGTTATGGACATATGATTTTCAGGATGGATATGGAGAAGTTATTCACTCCTTGGCTTTAGACTAGTGTGGCGCTTACCCATTATGTTTTGTCTTTATCTTATGAAATGTTATTACGTTTATACAACTTTAGTCTCATCATCGTATGATATTTCATATTATCCATCACTTTAATTCTGTCTATAATTTGTTGTTCTATATTACATATGTGATCAATATTTCATTTTAATATCATTGATTTATGCTGGATATTGAATGATGTATTACATGAATGCTTTGTATTAAGTTTATTTTATTATAAGTGTTCATCATTATAAGATCACTAGATCTATATGTTCATCCATCTGATTTTATATTCCCACTCCAAAACACCTTTGATTTTGTTCTGGGAGTATTCGCACCATCTCGTTGCAGGTTTTCCTCATAAGCAGTACAACTAGGAGCTTGAATTGCATAGGGACATAGACTCAGTTTAGTTGATTAATTATAGGTTAGTTTATTCATATTTTTATTCTTTAGTTAGTTGATTGATCAATGAAATAAGAATAGCTTCAATTAGCTTTGACTGTTAATATGTTCTTATTTCAATTGTGTTTGATTAGTATTCTTTAGTTCTTTTGGTTTTAGATATTAAAAAAAATGTATGTGCTTTCTTTATCTACTTCATAAAAACTTCCAAAAACATCTATTTCGCAAGATATCCAGTAAATCTTGCAAGTTGTATATACATTGTTCATAACCATATGCACATATCCATATTTCTATTTTGACAAATTATTAAATTTATATCTTTAGTATCATATATTCATAGATTACTTTCATTTCTTTTATTATTTTTAGGACTTTAGTTGGCCAACAGATCCATTAAACCCGTTAGGTCATTTCATTCCAAACGGCTTGGGTTATTTAGAAAACCTCGGTCCAGATTTGACCTTCTAGTTGATGGTGTGTCACTTACGCCCGTCAACAAATGGCGCTAGAAGGAAGGCCGAGGTCGATTTAATGATTAAATGTTTCACCCCTCAGCCTTTCATAATTCCATATTTATAAATCCTTCTTCTGTGTCATCTTATAGTGCACTACAAGGGAGGTTAGATGACAAGCTAACTATTTGGAGTCAATTTCTTCAATTTCTTGATTTTTCATGGCTACTGCCCAAATCATTGTGTTCGAACATGCTTTCACTGTCTCATTACCAGTTATTCCCAAAAAGACAACTGAACTCTTTTCATAACACACCTTTGATGGTGAAGGGAACACATCTGCAGTAGACCATATTTCTAATTTTTTTTATAAATGTTTAAGACATAATACCATTGATCCTAATGTTACATGTAGATTGTTCACTCTCACTTTCCGAGGTCAGGTTAAATATTGGTTTGAATCTTTTCCGTCTAATTCGATTCATTCTTTGTCTGATTTTTTAATTGAGTTTTTATCAGACTTTAACAATTATGATTATGATGAATTAAGTGAAGAATTAAGTTGCTTAAGGAAAGAAGTTGGTGAATCATTCAATGATTTTGCAATTAGGTTCATACATGTTTGTACTAGATTCCCTTTGAAAGAAATGTCTCTTATTAATGAATGGTTTGAATATCTCGTTTCTCTCTTAGACAAGCAAGATCAATTAATTGTTAACCAATCTGAATTGAGCACTAATACTCAATCTCAAGATGATTCAAATTTTCATGTTGATCTTGAAGATTTTGAAGCACCACAATTTTTTTCAACTTCTTTCATTTTGGAAAATCATGAGCAACATCATATTTTACAAAATGCAATTGTCACCTCTAATCACTCTTTGCCAACAATGTCTCCTCCTGTCGAAGAAGGAACCTTGAATTTAAAATGACAGTTGTCACACTCTCATAGATTCTATAACTGTTTCTAAAGTAAAAGAGGTCGAATGTGAAGTTGATAATCATGTGGACGATAAAAATTCCCCTAATTTAGTTGAACAGGTCCATGATCAATCAACAGGAGACAAAATCATTAGTCAGACTATTAATCAACCTTCTATCTCTAGTGATTTGCTCTCAAATTTTCCCTTACACAATGAACCAAATTGTCTCTTAGAAATTGTATCGTACTCTTTAAAAGAGAATACAACAAAGATTGATCAATTTATACAAGGAGAGGGAACAAAACCAAATTTCGAATCGCATATACCTATCATTTTAAGAGATGCATTTCATCTCCTCAATTCTTCTACATATTATTCCTTGTACCCTAATATTTTTTATCCTAATGTTGTGCAATTGTGTGTTCCATATTACCTTGGAGAGAATTCAACATTATATAATCAGGTACAAATTAATAGAGATTATCGAATAGAAGATAAAGAGGAAAATAATTCTGCCCATAAACATATTAATTTTTATTCTCATCAATTATCCGTGGGTAAATCAAGAAATGATTTGAAAGAGTCTCAAATTGCATATTCCATTGATTCATCTCAATTTGTGTTTAAAGAAGGATCTAAATTTTTCCATGATCAATTATTTGAGGTTGAAAAGTATAATCGGCCAAATATTATTACCAATGATGATTATTAAAAAATGTTGGGCGTTCCATTTAGTCCACCTCAAATAGTTAATCTTGAAGTATTTAATCTCAATGGAAAGTTTCAAGAGAATGAGACACTTCTTTTCGTTCGATAATCACGATAAGTTATCGCCATCTTGATCCAAACTTTTTACAAGATTCTTTCCTTGATAGTCTAATACTTTATTTTGATCAGGAATATTTGTCTAATAGGGTTGCAGATTGGTTGGAGTATGCATATCTCAAAAAGTTTCCAAGGAATGGTAAGATTATCTTCACTTTATTTAGAGATCAAGGAGGTAACTTTGACACACTCATTTTATATCCTTCAGATGGATAAAATATGGAACAAAAGGAATCTTGTCAGGAGGATGGGGCACCTCGGTCTAGGCTGACGGTTATGTCAGGTCCCCATAACTCTGACAAGCTTCACTATCTCATGTTTTCATATTTTTGTGACCCATATAATGATAAAATTGCAGAATGGCTGGAGGATTCATACAAAAAGAATGTTCAAGGGAATGGTAAGGTCATGCTTGCTTTGTTTTTAAATGATGATGATAAAGGTAAGTATGATATATTTTGTCATTTTTCGATATACTACCATTATGGTTAGTAATATTTGATTTTGTTTCCATTGCAGGATTGGAGTTACTCCGATGACTACATTGGAAGCATGACTTCACTTAGTATTTTGATTTGTTTAGTAGTTAGAGTAGGTTTTATTTTAGTTTTATTTTTCACTGTTTCTCTTTGTAATAATGCAGTTATGAACACAAGTGGGTGCACAAAGAGAACCATAATATGATTATTTTCAGGGAAGTCCACTTTGACCCTTTTCTCTCAGCTTTTTGTTGAACATTTCTTTTCAAAAACACAGTATCATCATGAAAATTTTAAATGAAAAGTAAAGAGATAAGTAAATTTGAACTGTCAATTCAACCCTAATGCAAGGTGCCACGAGTAGGACTACACTCATATTAATAAGGATTTTTCTCTTTTTCTTTTAGTCTCTCTCAAGAGATATTTTGTTTGATGATTTCAGATCCACCCTCTTGTAAATATTTTTAATTTTCTTTTTTGTTTTTGATTTTGGTTCTTTTCATTTTGCTTGATTTTGATTTATTTTCTGAATAATTATGTCTGAATCACCATTTCATTTGTTGAAGGGAATCAAAACTCTTATTCTTTAGCAGCAGTTGATAACTTTTCAAGCACCTGAGCAATAATTGTTAAAACTCAGATCAACAGAGGGAAGTTTATGTTCAAACTGTGTTCCTTGTTTATCATTAAAATCACAGGAAGATGCAATTATCCTTAACAAACTTCTAACGCCGCCCCTGTTTTAATGAGAACAAATCAGTGTGCTTCCCCATCCTAGAGAAGATTTCTTAATATAAATTTAACTGTCCAAATCATGATGGAACTCATCAAAATAGAAAAATAATTTGTAAATGATCAAACTTTCCATTCCAAACCATGAGATTTTCAGTTTCACCTCGCTCTCTTGAATATCATGAAGTTTTTGGAAATTATAAAAATATTCTAGAGAGTCGGAAGCACTACAATGTGTGGGAAGTGTTTGCAAACCCGTTGGGACACTGAACAGGGCTGCTAACAGTGGGTAAATGCATGCATGATACCAAGGCAACTTCGTTGGGGTACTGAACGAGCCTGCTGGCAGCGAAGCAATGTCGGGTTTAAGAAGAACCTCAGGTATGACTTGTGATTTGATCAAGTATGAAGATGTTTTTATCATGAATGAACGACTCCTGGATAGGATAGAGGTACTAGAGTGGGTTAAATGACATCCCTGTCGAGGCTATAGATGGTTGTTGGCAGCAGTGGCCCTATGAACGATATCGAATTCATCTGTATAAAAACTGCTTCAACTGTGATCTAAATAAGATACCAGATTACATTTTTGTATAGAAATGCATTCAATGCTAAAACCATGTTATGTTCTTAGCTTGATCTGTTATTAACTGTTTCTGAAAATTTATTTCATTTGTGCCCCTGATATAAATTTTCTAGTGATGCAGAGATAACTACTTCACCCAACATGTCGCCATTGTTGGCATCCACTAATTATGTCGAATTTTATCATAATTTAAAATCATCACGAAGAGATAAAATCTTTATGTATCTTCCACCTCCTAACATTTATAAATGATTTTGTCTTTTGATTTCAAGGCGATGATTGGGTTAAACTTATCTTACTAAGTTTTTCGTTTGCATTTTTCATTTGTTTTGTTTTTAAATTCATGACTGTAAGCATGAATTTAAATAAAAACTTGGTTTGGGCTTTATATCTTCTACCTAAGAAATTTGACTTTGAAGGCACCCATATATTGCCAAGTTTCAAGTTTTATGAGCTTATTAACTGATCCACTATCAAAATATTTGTGTATAATGGGTATCGTGACTTCATTGGTTCTATAGTTGATTGTTGGTTTAATTTGTGAAATGTTTGAATCCACTAAAACATTGGTTTAACATTTGATATAGTTCTCATGAACTCAACAATCATATCAACATTCATGTAAATTGGTACATGCATGTTGTACCTACGTTTTCAATCCACTTTGTTGTCCTGAGTATTAATGAGATCATTCATTATGCAAATTGGGGTTTTGTGTTGTGGAGGGTTTAAAATTCATCATGGGTAATGGCTTGTAGTTTTACGAGCCCTTTAGTTTTTCGTTTTCACCAACTCATTTTATCAAGTTATGAAAGTCCCCAAAATTTGCAGTTTTTGTGCCATTAGTGTTTGCGCAGATCTCTCTCTACTACTCATATTTTGGAAGTCAACGCCCATCCACTGTGATATCTATTGTGCCTATTTGATAGTGACCATGGATCTTGTGGTTCGGATTGAACCAAATGACTCTAAGTTTTTTTTTTTTTTTAAATCCGTAATTACATACCCGAGACATGTTTTTGCGGGAGGGTTAAACGGTTATGAATTTGGACAAACCATTTAAAACCCATTTTGGAAATGGGGTCATTTACCTTCCACGAGGGAATTTTTTTTAGAAACTACACAGTTTCAAAGATACATCTAGTTATTTGGAGGGAAAAATATCAAAATTTATTTTGCGGTTGAGGTAAGCATTTTGTTTTATTTATTTTTCTCAGAGATTCAAGCATGTTATTGCTTTTGCTGGGTTCCAAGTTATATAATCCATTATTTTTCTGATGATTCTGTACAAAATGTTGAAACGTTTTAAGAGACAGAGCATGAATTCTCTATCGATCCTTTTTCATCACAGACTCATAAAAATCCTGTTGATATCTCATCTGTCCTAATTCAGTGACAATTGGGAGAGTTTCCTGAGCCAAAATAGCTTCACCCAAGTCGACAATACAATAAACCCACTTTTAAATGTAAACCCCAATTTGGACAGTCTCGTGATTGAAAATCAGGGTTTCAATTCACATGATGGCTCTGAATTTAATGAACCAACATCTACTATTTCAGAAACCCCTGTGGTTAAGAAAATACCATTTATGTTTTTGCCCAGGAAATCATTGGAACATATAGTGGGAAAATTAAAAGGAAAATCTTTCCCTATGCCTACGAACAAACCTAATCCGAACAGTAATGATAAACCTGTTGTAAAGAAAATTTGTAAGGGTAAGAGATCCGGGAATATAATAATGAAGAATACAACCAGTTTCAAAGCCATCATAAATTCAGAACTGTCAGATCCTTTGTTTGCTAATTTCTAATGGTAAAAATGATTTTGTTTGATTTTATTCCATTTTGTTATGAAAGATTAAAATAGGTAGATTTCATTTTGATTTCATTTGCTAATAATAAGACTAGCTACAAAATCTATGATTTTGTAGCCAATCTCTTTTGAATAATAATTAGTATTGTTATTTGAATATCAAATCGGTTGTTCTATCTACAGGAAAGTCATGGTTATGATGCCAATTGCATGGAGCAAACACCTTGGGTCATACGCTCAATTATTCAGTAGTTTCTACCTTTTATGTTTATAAAAATTTGGGTTATTTTTGACAAACCAACTCATGCATGAGTGGTTTCTAGTTTCCTTATGTTTGTAATATTATCTATTTTTTGTGGATTCAATTCTATCTTGTATGATAAGAGCATTTGAATCCTGAACTAGTTTAAATACTGGTCACTCTTAGTAGTGAGGACATCTTTGGTTTGGATACATTATGGACATATGACTTTCAAGATGGATATGGAGAAGTTGTTCACTCCTCGGATTTAGACCAACGTGGCACTTACCCATTATGTTTTGTCTTTATCTTATGAAATGTTATCATGTTTATACAGCTTTAGTCTGATCATCGTATGATATTTCATATTATCTAGCACTTTAATTATGTCTATAATTTGTTGTTATATATTACATATGTGTTCAATATTTCATTTAAATGTCGTTGATTTATGTTGGATATTGAATGATGTATTACATGAATGATTTGCATTAAGTTTATTTTATTATAAGTGTTCATCATTATAAGATCACTAGATCTATATGTTTATCAATCTATTTTTATATTCCCACTCCAAAACACCTTTGAGTTTATTCTGGGAGTATTAGCACCATCCTGTTGCAAGTTTTCCTCATAAGCAGGACAACCAGGATCTTGAATTGCGCAGGGACATAGACTCAGTTTAGTTGATTAATTACAAGTTAGTTTATTCATATTTTTGTTCTTTAGTTAGTTTATTGATCAATGAAATAAGAATAGCTGAAATTAGCTTTGACTATTAATCTATTCTTATTTCAATTGTGTTTGATTAGTATTCTTTAGGTTTTTAATATTAAAAGAAATTTATGTGCTTTCTTTATCTACTTCATAAACACTTCCAAAAAACATCTATTTCGCAAGATATCCAGTAAATATTGCAAGTTGTATATACATTGTTCATAACCATATGCACATATCCATATTTCTATTTTGACAAATTATTAAATTTATATCTTCAGTATCATAGCTTCATAGATTACTTTCATTTATTTTATTATTTTTAGGACTTTAGTTGGCCAACGGAGCCATTAAACCCCTCAGGTCATTTCATTCCAAACGACTTGGGTTATTTAGACGACCCCGGTCTGGATTTGACCTTCTAGTTGACGATGTGTCACTTACGCCCATCAACATAAGGAAATATACAAGAAAAGAAAAACTGGAATACATAGTGCTGGATGAGATCACTGAAAAATAAATTCCAAAGGTACCAAAAAATCAAAATGTACAACAACAGGAGAAGTAGGTACCTCAAACTCCTGCAAGTGTTGTTAGAAGATATACCAGGTTAAGTAGACCCCCTGAACGATACTCTCCTTCATTGTATTATTTATTGTTGATTGATTCTGGTGAACCAGAATGTTATGAAGAGTCAATATGGTTAGAAAACAAATAGAAGTGGGAGCAAGGTATGAAAGAGGAAATGGATTCCCTGGTAAATAACCAGACTTGGGATTTGGTTTAGTTTCTTATAGGAAAAAGAGCATTTCATAATAAATGGGTTTACAAGTTGAAGGAAGAGGATGGAGGAAAAGAGAGGTACAAGGCTAGACTTATTGTAAAGGGGTTTTCACAAAAGAAAGGTATATATTTTGATGAAATATTTTCTCCTGTTGTTAAAATGACTTCAATTAGGACTATTTTAAGTCTTGTGGCAGTAGAAGAATTGCATCTTGAACAGTTAGATGTAAAAAAAAACTTTTCTCCATGGGGATTTGGAGGAATATATTTATATGCAACAACCACAGGGGTACAAGGTCAAAGGGAAGGATAATTTGGCATGCAAGTTGAAGAAGAACTTGTATGGCATAAAGAAATCTCCAAGGCAGTGGTATTTGAAGTTTGACAGGTTTATTACCGAATAAGTTTATAGTAGATGTCATTCTGATCATTGTGTTTATTTTAAAATTCTAGAAAATGGAAGCTATATTATCTTGCTATTGTGTGTAGATGACATTTTGTTGTAGGGTATAATATGTAGGATATAAATGTGCTCAAGAAGGAATTAGATAATTCATTTGCAATGAAGGATTTGGGTGCTATAAAAAAATCCTTGGTATGAGAATAACAAGAGATAATAAAAATTGCAAATTGACATTGTCTCAGGGTTAGTACATGCAAAAGGTGTTGGAGAGGTTTAGAATGCAGAATGAAAAACTAGTTAGTACACCTTTGGCTAGCCATTTCAAATTAACTAAGGAAATGTGTCCCAATAAACAGGAGGATATAGAATACATATCCAGGGTCCCTTATTCATCAACAATTGGAATCTTGATGTATGTGATGGTTTGAACAAGACTAGATATTGCACATGCAGTGGGAATTGTGTTAGGGACCTAACCCCTCACGTAGGTGGAATATTATATTTCCATGTAATAAAGGTCAATATTAATAAGGCCTAGAAATAAGGAAGAATATGTCCAATGTAAGAATACCTAATAGAATCTTTCGCTTCTAGAAGGATCTTCCTCTAGATTATTCTTTTGATAGACATATTTAGTATAAATGGGAGTTGAGGTTATGAGAAATTTTGTCTTGGATATTATTGTAATAGAGATCTTCTCTGCTAGAGGTTTCCCCCTCGAATCCCTCGAAGAGGCAAGTGGAAATTGCTCTCAGTAATCAAAGTGCTCTTTCTAGTGTTATTCTAGTATCATTTTGGTATTATTGTCGTGTTGTTCTGGTTATATTATTGTTCATATTCCATTTCTAGCTATTTATTTATATTCTGCATACTTTTTTATATCTAGAATATTACAAGTGGTATCAGAGCACCTTCCTCAACATAAAATTGTGGGTTAAATTTTTTTCAGGGTAGAGACATATTCCAACATATTTAAGCTACATATATTCTTCGTTACGCGCATAAACCGCGGTCGGGGATTCATACACGCAATAAATACAAGTTTTACTTAAGCACACATTTGTTGGCCACCCTTGTAACCCATGTTGGTACCCCTTCGAGTGGTAGCACATCAAACAACACATGTATATAGATCGACCTAGATCTCCTAAAGCCCTCCATAGATAAACCAATTGACCGCCAGACTGCTATAGTGCCACCGAGAACAACACTTGGGAAGATACTCTCTAGTACCTGGGTAGTCGGGTAGTACGACTGAGGGTATGGTCTAGCCTCCTTAATTGGTTACCTGAGATATTGGGCCAATTACTATTGTTGGACCCCACACGTATATCAAAGAGCTATAGAATAGGGAAAATCCTTGTCTATAGAACCCTTGAATACCCTAACCCTTGGGACGAAAAAAAAAACGTAACAAACAAGATCTATTGTAGCACACCTGTGTCTCCTACATTCGGGTTGCAAAATTACTACACATTTCTTCCTGTTAATCATTTGGGCATTTTGTCACTACAATATTCTTTAGGCTAGAGTATAAATCCGCAGGAGTAAAAAAAAAAAAGAGTATAGTGGTCACGCAGGAACACTTATTTGGGACCTATTCCATAGGATTCCACTTTTCTCCCTGATCATAGTCATACCCTTCATTTTTAATCCTTTTTGTTTCAGTGGACCCGATCCCTTCCCAGTTTCCCTATTTTTCCTCCTATCCTATTATATTCCCCTTCAAGCACTAATCATCGTGGTACCTATCACTTCTAAGTCTTTTTTTTTGTGGTCCCACCCACCCATTTTATTTCCTTACCTGCACTTCCCCTCTCCAAGTGGCCACCACCCACAACCAATATATCCAAACTTCTGTCAATCAAGCCCATGTCTCCATCGAACATCTCACATCTTAGATGGATTCCACCAATTCCCACATTGACAACTTGGAAGCCAACCTCACAACCCAATTGAACTTCCTCCAGTCTGGTGTCAATCAATTGTTGAACTTCCCTATATGTCCTTCATCAACACAAATTGATGTTGTTGGTTCCTCTCAGTATCCACATTTTCACTCCAGCTCCTTTCATCGTGAACCTCGTCTTCCCCACGTAGAGGTCACTAAATTTGATGGCTCCGATCCTACAGGTTGGGTCACTCAAATGGAGCATTATTTTTCTCTTCATGGTATTACTAACAAGTTGGCCAAACTTCTCTAGGTTGTCCTCTATATAGATCCTGAACATTGGAAATTGTGGCAATGGAGAAAACATTCACATCAGGGGTATATTTCTTGGACCCAGTTTGTTGCTGAGCTCTATGCCCACTTTGATACTGATACCCACTATCTAGTTCATTTGGCCAAGTTGAAACATTCAGGCATGGTGAAAGACTTCAATACTTCTTTTGAGCATTTGGTCTTTTGAACAGAGGGAATTTCATATGCATTCTTCCGTGAATTCTTTATCAATGATTTCAAGGATGAAATCCTATTCTAGGTTCTCATGGCTTGCCCTCCCACTTGGTTGGAGGCTACTCAATGTGCTAAAGAGGCCCAACAAGTTTTTGTGTCCTGGAACAAAAAAACCCTTTTGTTCCTCGCCCTCAACCCTCTAATCCTAACCCCCTTGTTACTCCCCTCAATGTCCAAAAACTAACTAGACTAGGGATGAAATGGATGAACACCAACTGAAGGGTCTTTGTGATAATTGTGATGAAAAATATTTTCTAAGGCATAATTCTAAGGAACAAAAAATATTTATGGTCATCTCTGAATATGTTTCTAAAGAGGGTGTGATTGTTCCCCTTGTTGAAGAACCCTCCCTTCTCGATGCCACCCAAGAGCCTGTTGACCCATATGAATTTGACCCCCTTATTTCCTTGCATGCCCTCACTAGAGTCTCGTCCCCCCAAACGCTCAAGCTCATTGGATACATTAAGAACATGAAGGTCATCATCCTTTTTTACAGTGGTAACACCTGTTGGGACCACATATTGTACTTTTTTTTGCCCATATTTTTTGCCAGTATTATACCCTTCATCACCTGTATTTAGACTCATATTATCACTTCATCTGATCACTCCAAGGTATACAATGTCCTTTCTCATCACTATATGTTTAATCTGTTTTACATAATACTTTACATTACTTTTTGACCTAACCATTGATTAGAAGCGCATAAGTGTCCATATTTGCAGAATAGTATTCAAGGCCGATGTTGAAACACAGAACTATCTAAAGTCGCTGTTGAAACACGGAAGCTGCTACACAGTCCGAAGATGCAGATGCTGAAACACGGAGCTGCTACACAATCTGAGGACGCATAAGCCGAAACACGGAGCAATTACATAGTTCGGGGATGCAGATGTTGAACACGGAGCTGTCACTCAGTTCAGAAGTGCAAATGCTGAGACACAGAGGAGGCCGCCACGATGCTGAAACACGAGTCCTGACAGCTAGCAGTCAAACCGACACAGTCAAGAGCGCAATTCATGTGGCTGAACAGGACGTGAATTACGATGCTGAAACAGCATTAGCAACTATGTGAAGAAGTCGTTACACCAGCCGTAACAGCAATGCCTCGTCCAGCCACTGCATTAGCAGTCAGTTGCGTGAAGATAGGACACCCTATGCTAATTTAGAAAGAAAATCCGATTTAGTATGGGATTCAGATCTGCCTTGTAATGATTGTACCGATGGGATTTTCCCTTTAAATTCAGAGGAAATCACCATTC
>ML785446.1:522610-566901 GCA_009831015.1 Picea engelmannii
CTCAATCTCACAAGTGTGCTAAACAGAAGTAAGGCTCAAGGTTCCTGCTTAGACAGAAAGGAGCTAAGTGCTTTGTTTTCTGTTGGATAGAGTTCATTGTTTTCTGCATTATTACTTTCATAAAAGAGTGTTAGTACTGAGTCTCTGTTTGAGAGTAAGGGTCCTGTTCTCTGATTGCAAGATAGTTGTTCTTACCCATTGCACTGTTATTTTAAATGTAATCCAGGATTCTTAATTTGAACTATAAAGAATTGCAATAGGGAGATTACTTTCCTATGATTCAATCCAGACCTTCAGTTCATTTCAGCAAGTATAGATAGAGTAATTTTCTTTACTACAACACTAAGTGCTTTAGGAATTGAGCATATATAGTGCGCAGCTATCTTTGAAACAAAAGACTTCCCTGGGTTGATAATTTATGTTTCACTTGGTTGTTTGAAATTAATTAAGCAATTATAGTGACCAACAACACCCAAAATTTTATTCATCGTCACAATGCCTAGGAAACCAATTGCTATATTCGTGTTGTCAATAATTTTCAAATCATGATAGTCAATGGTGGGTCCATGAAATGTGGTGGGCGATGTGAAAATTTTCGTCTTCAAATTGGACATTACCAACTGAAATCTCATATGTTTTCCATTGACATGGGAGGTTGTGACATTGTGCTAGGTGTTGAATGGTACGCACTTTGGGTCCCGGTCTTATGGATTTTAAGGAATTAACCATGCATTTCCAACAGGAAGGACAAACGTATCAATTCCAAGGTCTCATAGTTGGTTCTCTGGAGGTCATTAGTTACCACCGTATGGAAAATCTCCTCAATAAAGGCCACTCCGGTATCATTTCTCAACTCCATTCTATTCAAGTCGTTGAGACACCCTCTGTACATCTTGACATCCAAGCTATCCTTTCCAAACATCAAGCTATTTTTTCCACTCCTCGGGTACTTCCTCCTTCTCATGGTGTTCATGATCATTCTATTCCCATTTTTCCTGGCAGTCTTCCTCCCAATGATCGCCCTTATTTCCACCCCTTTCCCCAAAAGAATGAAATTGAGAAAATAGTGCAGGAATTGTTCTAAGCGGGTGTTATCTTCCCCAATACCAGCCCCTATTCTTCCCCTGTGGTCATGGTACTTAAGAAAGAAGGTATTTTGTGCATGTGTCCCGACTTTCGTGCCCTCAATAAGATCACCATCAAGGACAAGTTCCCCATTCCTGTCATTGATGATCTCTTGGATGAGCTGAATGGTGCTTAGTACTTCACTAAACTTGATCTTTGTTCTGGATACCACCAGGTGAATATGCAAGAACCTGACATAACCAAGACTGCCTTTCAAACTCATGAGGGTCACTATGAGTTTTTGGTCATGCCCTTTGGCCTGTGTAATGCCCCTCCACCTTCCAAAGCTTCATGAATCATGTCTTTCATACTTTTCTCTATCATTTTTTCTTAGTTTTCTTTGATGATATTCTCATCTATAGTAAAACTTGGCAATCTCATCTTTCCCATGTGGATCAAATTCTCCATCTCCTCTTGCAGAACCAAATTTTCCTCAAACAATATAAATGTTCTTTTGGCGCCTCACAAGTCAAGTACGTGGGTCATCTTGTTGGAAAGGATTGTGTTAGGGTGGATCCTAAAAATATTGAAGCTATGCAAGATTGGCCTCACCCAAAGACTCTTAAAAGCTTGCATGGATTTTTGCGTTTAATAGGTTATTATCGCAAGTTTGTTAAGAATTATGGAAAGATTGCCACACCTCTCAATGCTCTCCTTAAAAATAATTATTTCACTTGGAATCCAACAAATACACAATATTTTCAAACCTTTAATATGGCCATGTGCACCACTCTAGTTCTGACCCTTCCTGATTTCACAAAGACCTTTGTACTGGAATGTGATGCTTCCGAGAAAGGAATTGGTGTCATCCTTATGCAAGAGGTTTGACCTTTGGCCTTTACCAACAAACAACTGTCAGAGAGAAATTTGGGCAAATCAATATATGAAAAATAAATGTTGGATATTCTGCATGTTGTGGCTCTTTGGTGCCCTTATCTATTGGGGAAACGCTTCCAAATTAAGATAGATCATCAAAGTCTCAAGTATTTTCTGGAACAACACCTTTCATCCCCCGAGCAACAAAAATGGGTGACTAAGCTATTTGGACATGATTATGAGATCATTTACAAGAAAGGAAAAGACAACGTGGTTACTGATGTACTTTCCAGAAAATATGAAGATTAAGGGTCCATTTTTCTCTCTCTTCTTCATTGTACCAGATTTTCTCCAAGCTATTCGCCAGGAATGGCTACACGATCCAAAAAGTTCACATCTAATACAAAAATTGTAGTCCAATTCTCTAGTCTCCCCAGGGTACTCTTGGCTCAATGATGAGCTTTTATACAAAGTCCGTTTGTATTTAAGTACACAGTCAAAAATTAAATCCATGGTACTTTTTGAGCTTCATGCTACACCCACAGCTGGGCATTCAGGGTATACCAAAACCTATGACAGGGTCAAACGTTCTTTTTTCTAGGATGGTATGAAACATGACGTTCGTAATTTTATGGTTGAATGTAATGTGTGTCAACACAACAAGGGAGAAACAGTCAAATCTCCTGGCACACTACAACCGCTTCCGATTCCACCTACTATTTGGTAGGATATCTCTATGGATTTTATTGTAGGCTTACCTAAATATGGAAATAAATCAGTTATCATGGTGGTATTTGATCGTCTTTCCAAGTATGCTAATTTCTTTTCTCTTCAATACCCATTTACATCATCCAATGTGGCTCAACTTTTCATGGATCAGGTCTTCAAGCTTCATGGCATGTCACATTCTATTGTTTCTGATCATGACCCAACTTTCACCAACAATTTTTGGCAATAAATTTTCAAGCTCCAAGGCACCCAATTACATCTCAGCACAACTTATCATCCCCAGACTGATGGTCAAACTGAAGTGGTCAAAAATTGTTTGGAAACATATTTGAGGTGTTTTGCATCGGAAGGGAAAAATTAGTGGGCTCAATGGTTACCACTAGATGAACGGTGGTACAACACTTCTTACCATACAACTACCCGCATGAATCCTTTTGAAGTGGTATATGGACAAAATACACCTTGAGTTCTCTCATATTTTCCAGGTGTCTCAAAGGTCCATGCAGTTGACCAAATGCTTATAGTTCGAGAGGCTATTCTCCATGCCCTCAAAGATAATTTGGTCATGGCCCAGAATCAAATGAAATAACAAGCAGATCAAGGTCACTTTGAATGTCAATTTACAGAAGGGGATCAGGTGTTTCTTCGACTACAACCTTGCAAGCAAAATTCCCTCAAGGCTGCCCATTTTCAGAAACTAGCGCCCGAATTTTATGGTTCTTATACCATTCTCAAGTAGGTGGGACAGGTGGTCTATCAGTTAGCTTTGCCCAATCATTCTAATATCCATCATGTTTTTCATGTTTCCTTCTTAAAGAAGGTGATTGGAACTAAGTTCCAAACTCAAGCCAACCTTCCCAATTTGGAAGAAGAAGGATCCATTTGGCTATAGCCACAAGAAATTTTGGACCAGCGTGAGAGTTGTCTGTGTCAAAAAACCATCAAGGAAGTGTTAGTCCAGTGGAGAGATACAAGTCCAGCAGATGCCACATGGGAAACAATTGCTATTTTGCAGTAATTTCCTCATCTCAAGCCTTGAGGACAAGGTTGTTTTTAAGGGGGAGGACATGTTAGGGACCTAACCCCTCATGTAGGTAGAATACTATTTTTCCATGTAATAAAGGTCAATATTAATAAGGCCTAGAAGTAAGGAAGAATAAGTCCAATGTAAGAAGACCTAATAGAAGCTTCTAGTTCTAGAAGGATATTTCTCTAGATTGTTCTTTTGATAGACATATTTAGTATAAATAGGAGTTGATGGTATGGAAAGTTTTGTCTTGGATATTATTGTAATAGATCTCTTCTCTGTTGGAGGTTTCCCCCTCTAAGAGGCAAGTGAACATTGCTCTTAGTAATCAAAGTGCTCTTTATGGTGTTATTCTGGTATCATTTTGGTATTATTGTGGTGTTGTTCTGGTTATATTGTTGTTCATATCCCATTTCTAGCTATTTATTTATGTTTTGCATATTTTTTTATATCTGGAATGTTACAAGTTCTGAGCAGGTATATGAACAATCCAGGTAAAGAACATTGGAAGGTAGTAAAGTGGATTTTCAGGTATTTGAGAGGTACTAATACTCATGCATTATGTTTTGGAGGCTCATACACTATTCTACAAGGATATGTTGATTCAGATATGGAAGTTGATAAATATAGTAGGAGGAACACCATAGGGTATGTTTTTACTATAGGTGGAACATCAGTAAGTTGGATTTCGAAACTGCAAAAGGTTGTTGCACTTTCAACAATAGAGGCAGAGTATGTTGTTGCTACAGAGGCTAGTAAAGAGATGATTTAGTTACAGAGGTTTATGAAGGAATTGGGAAAGAAGTAGGAGAATAGCAGGTTGTACTGTGACAGTGAGAGTGTCATTAATCTTTCAAATAAATCATCCTTCCATTCTAATACTAAGCATATGCAACTCAGATACCATTTCATATGATTTTTCTTGGAAGATGGACATTTGAAGTTGGAAAAGATACACACTAGCCAGAATCCTACATACATGTTAACAAAGGGAGAAACCATGGAGAAACTGAGTTCCTGCTCAATTTCATTTGGTCTCCAAGCATGAATATGAATATGAGAAATTTTCCAAGTCCAAGAAGGATCATAGTCCAACAAATACAACAACAATGGAGTTGTTGAGATTAGTTTCCAAGTGGGATATTATTGGTTGTGGATCCTGATTATCTTCCCAATTCAGAGGTCTTTGTTTTCATCTGTGTTTATACCTCATGAAGACTTTAAACTCTGGAATAATGTACACCCCTCCATGAAGTGGAGTGCATGGGGGGCTTTCCCCCTCCCTTGCAGGGTCCAAGGGAAAGCGAGCCCTGGGTGGGGGTTCAAGGGAAAATCCCTTGAAGAAAAAATTTCCTTGTAAATGTATATTGTAATTTCATAGTAAATATGGACTGTTCATTATAAGGTCGCAGATATGATGGTAGAAGTTATGTTAATTTTTTTTCCCTATAAGGCAACCCTATTTTTTGAGGGAAATGTATCGAGGCTATGTATTATTGTGAATATTGTACTATGAGTGCGAAGAATGTGAGAGAAAGAAGAGGAAGCTACAATGGGTGTGTTGTAGGTTGTATCCTTTCATTTTTTGGATAATAATAAAGTAAGGACCTGACAATTTCTTTGGTGAATGTAACCCACATTGGGTGAACCACATATATCTATGTCTCTATTGTATTGAGTATCTTATGTGTTTTATTTCCGCATTTGTTTTATTTTATTGCTCCACGATCCTGTTTTTCTAACACATAAGATTTTACTACCATGGAGACAATGTTTCCTATTTTTTGTTCTATGGTACTTGGATCAGATCCTTAGTATTATGCAGATTCTAAAGGAAACCCCCATTGGGAAGAAGCTATGAAAGAGGAGTACAATTCCTTTATAGAGAACAACACATGGGAGTTGGTTCCTCTACCTTCCAATAGAAAGATTGTTAGATGTAAGTAGATTTTCAAGACAAAGAGGGGTGTTGATGTATACATTAAAATGTATAAGGCTCGATTATTAGCTAAAGGTTCCTAATAGGTAAAATTCATTGACTATGAGGAGACTTTTGCACTAGTTGCCAAAATTGATTCCATTCAGTTAGCTCTAGCTATTACAACAACTAGGAAGTGGGAGGTACACCATATGGATGTGATGAATGCATTCTTACATGGAGATATTTATGAGGAGATATATGTGGAACATCCAGAGGGATATTTTCAGGATCCATCATTAGTTTGTAGATTGAGGAAGTTATTGTACGGACTCAAGAAAGCACCTAGAGCATGGTATGCTAAAATTGACTCTTATCTTCTCTCTAGAGGTTTTCTTAGATGTATATCATATCCTAATGTGTATACGATGAGGAAAAAAAATTAGATTCTACTAATAGTTCTATATGTATATGATTTACTCATCACATGTATCTCAACCTCCTCCATTGCTACATTGAAGATCACTTTGCATGACAGGTTTTCTATGATAGCTATGGGACTATTGCATTACTTTCTTGGTCTTGAAATCAGCCAAAGTGATTTAGGAATCAAGATGTCTCATTACAATTATTCCATAGATCTAATTGACAGGTTTCATATGATATATTGTAAGCCATATCCAACACCCTTTCAGTCAGGGGTTAGACTAGAGGATGTTGGTGCATCACCTTTAGTTGATTGTACTAGATATCAACAATTGGTGGGGAGTATTATCTACCTTACACACTCTTGAATAGACATCTCTTATGCAGTTGGATCGGTTTCTAGGTACATGTAGGAGCCTCACGAGCTTCATTGGAAGGAAGCACAGAGAATTCTTATATATGTCAAGGGGAATACCAACTTTGGTATACATTATGTAGTGGGATGATCCTTAGATCTTGTTGGTTACAAAAAATTAGATTGGGCAGGAGATAGAATTGATCACAATTCCACTTTAGGATATGTCATCTACCTTAGATTAGGACCTATTTGTTGGTCAAGTAAGAAGCAATCAACAATTTTTTTATCATTAGAAGAGGCAGAGTACAAGGGTGCAGTGAATGTTACTATCAAGCTATTTGGTTGCAACACTTTCTTACATATTTGAGAGTTCATTTTCATCATTTGACAGTTATATGGTGTGATAATCAGAGTACTCTCAAGTTGTGTATAGACATAGTTCATAGGTAGCGAACCAAGCACATCAAGGTTCATATACACTTTATTTTAGGATAGATTTAGGATGGATTCATTGATATGTAGTTCTATCCATCTTCAGAGCATGTTGTAGAAATATTCACAAATCCTTTCACCAAACAAAATTTTGTCTCATTAAGGGACATTCTAGGAGTGGGGCATACATCATCTTAGTAGTTGAACATGTTAGCATTATTTTCTTGTTAGAAGCATATTTTGAAGGGGGGGGGGGGTTTGTACCCACTGGGCTTTCCCTCTTTACCTCACTTTTGTTCAGTTGTTATGCATCTATACTTGTACATGAGTACCTAACATGGATTTGTATTTTCAGGACTCATCATTTTTCACACCCCGGTTGTGTTTCAAGGGGGGTGTTGGGGTACAGTCTCAACTACATACTTAGTGACATACTCATTTTTTCCATTTTTCCTACTATTTAGGATGACTACTATTTATAGCATGTCTGTTTATAGCAGGTCTATTTTTATCCAGTGGATTCCTATATGTAATACCATGGGAAAATACCATGGGTTTCCAAAACCATGGGCTCATAAACCACCATTTGGAAAATTCCTATTTTTTATCTACCATTACGCCAATTCCTATTTTTTAGCCACCATTAAGAAAATTCTTATTTTTTAGGAGATAATTCCTATTTCCTTAATTTTAGGAGATATTTCCTATTTCACGGCTATAGAGTGCACTTAAGTAAGAATATTATCCTCCTAGGGAAATTCACATTACCCTTATAATACTTGGAGTTAACTCACTTCACTTATTTAGTGACTTTCCATAATTAGAAAATTCTCACTTAGTTTGGATTTTAGTTCCATTCTTGGACTCTAGTATTATTCTAGGAGAGTTTTTCTATTATGGAATGCATGTTGACTTCATGTACATTTCTCACTAAGTTCACACCTATATTTTTCACCTTTTCTTATTATTAGAAAATTTTGACTTTAGTTAATTATTGTTATTGGGAGAATTTAATTTTTTACTTGAGCATGCACATGGAAATCCCATCCTAGTGTGCATTAATTATCATGTGGAGAGTCCTATATATTGTACTCATTATCAATGATTAATACATTGTGATTAGATTTGGTTTCTTAGTCTCTTAGGTGTGAAGATTGATTCTATTTTTCTATCTCCTCTCTCTCTTTTGCAATTAGCTAGTGTAGTATTTCTTTCTCACATTCAGGTCTTGGATTGTGGTTTGATCCTACATTGTATCATAGCCATTATTGTGAGGGAGTACTCACTTTTATTGCAGGTTTATAGATCATATTGGGAAGCCCATATATAACTATGGATTATCCATGTTCTTCAGTGATCTTGACACCCTTCAACTACTTTGAGTGGAAGCCCAAAATAGAGCTTCTACTTCAAAGCAAGGGTTTATATAGGATCTCCACGGGGAATGAGGTCAAGCCTAATTCATCCATAGAGAAATCAAAATACTTCAACATAATGGATGAATTCTATAGGATATTTTTCTTGAGCATCTCTTTGGATCTCCTCTTTCATGTCAATACTTGCAAGACTCCTAACAATGTTTGGAAAAAATTGAAGGATTTACTAGGAAAGAATGACAATCTAAGAGGTCATCAACTTGAGAATGATCTACATGCATTGAATACAAGATATTTTGAAACCCTACAGGACTACCTCTGTAAGTTTAAAACTTTTCTATCTCATGTTAAGGCTTATTTAATTGATAATAAAGATGAACAATAAATCTTTTCAATTCTAACCAAACTAGGACTAGATTATTATGTCTACACTTCTTCTTTTCATACTACCATGTTAGCTATGGGGTCTACATGGAATATGCCATCTCTATATGATTTTATGGAGTAACTTATCTAGAAGAAAATAAAGCTCATCCAAATAAAGGAACTGAACAATTCCAATCCCCATGTGCTTACAAATCAAGTTCAAAGATGAATAAGCATAAGAACAAGGGTAAGAAGGACCAATAGAACAAGAAGGAAGGTAAAAAAAATTCCACAGATGAGGGTTTGAGTTTCAAGGAATCAAAAGACAATAAGGAGAAGACAAAGTGTTCCTATTGTAATAGTGAATTCCATCCTGAGAATTCTTGCATGAAAAATACCATAGATCTCATGTCACAAACACTTGAGAAACATCACCTTGAGCATTGTATTTCGGGTAATGCAAGGAAACATCCATCATCAGAAAGAGGTAATTGTCATGAATTACTTGTTATTTCATCTTCTCCTGATGCTTGGGTGCTTGATTCATGGGCTACCCATCACATGGCCTCATCAAATAGAATTTTCTCATACTTGGAGACTTGTTATGGACCATCAATCTTCATGGGAGATTATTTTCCTATAGAGGTGTGTGATAGGGGTAGAGTTTATCTAGACCGTTTATGCTTTTAGGATATACTTAATGTTCCAAATCTTTTAGTGAATATTCTCTCCATCTATAAAATCGCTCATTCAAGTTCAGGGAAGAAGGTGGAGTCACTTCGAACTCAGTTATTATTTTTGACTTGTCAGATGGTTCAAAAATTGTTGTTGGTGAGGTTAATCACTATTCCAGGTTGTACACCTTCTCTTACTTCACTCATAAATATGATTATGTATCTCTTCTAACACATGCTAATGAAGAGTCAAGGTTGTGGCATCATGGGTTTGAGAATTTGAATTTTAAATATTTATATCATCTTAGTAAGGGTGGAATGGTAGATGGATTACCCCACATTCAATACACAGATGGAGTTTTCCATGGTTGCATACTAGGAAAACATCTTAAGGATAAGTTCAACATACGTAAAGAATGGAGGGCATCATCACTTCTAGAGTTGGTTCACAGTGACATTACAGGTCCTTTACCACACCAATTGATATGTAAAGATAAGTATGTTCTTACTTTCATTGATGATTTTTCAAAATATACATGGGTCTATTTTCTCAAATTAAAATCTAAGGTCTTTGAGTGTCTTAAATATTTCAAGCATCTAGTTGAGAAAAAAATAGGGAAGAGGATTAAGAAGCTTCATATAGACAATGGAGGAGAGTATGTGAATAAAGATGTTGAACATATTTGTTCAGAATCAGGTATAGAGTTGCAACACACAATTCCGTATAGTCCACAACAAAATGGGGTAGTGAATAGAAAGAACAGGACATTGAAAGAGATGGCCAATTGTATGTTGTAGTCTAGAGCACTAATGTGACATAGTAGTGATCTAGAGAGATATAAAAACTCATTGATAGACATTGGAGTGAATTTCCACCTAGTCCTAGTTAATTGATCCATGTAACCATAATTTAATCGAGTCACACGTGTGGAAGTGAGATAAACACATGTACCTTCTGGTGATAAAACTAAGGTTTCCATGCATGAGTCACTTTCACTAGTATAACTAAGTGTAATCAAGTGTAAATAACTCTGAACTAAAGAGGAGCAACCTGTTTTTAGGGGAATATTATCTATATAGAATATTCTCATCTAAGGAAGTGTTCTCAACATTGGACTATCAAACTTAGGAAAAAAATTCTAGGTGAGTGTGTAATATCTCCAACACCCCCCTAAACACTACTAGGGTGTACATGATGAATGAGTCACAACAACCAAGGCCATTTTAGGTACCCATTGTACAATACATCTAAGAATGAAACACTAAAAAATCAAGGAAAGAGGGAAAACCTCATGGGAACTGCCCCTGCCCCCCTCAAAGTACAATGCATATAAAAAAATGAGAAAGAACAAAAAGTAGTTGCTAAGCAATTGTGTCCTTCACTCCATGAATACCTCGCAACTGTGCAAGTTTGTGCTCATTGAATATTTTTTTGAAGATGTAGATGTCTACATGGATCTGATGAAGTAGATGCACTAGTGAGATGTCCACACATATCCACTTTCTCTTTTTATAATGAAGAATATCCAAATGAAGTTTGGATGAAACTTTGAAAATCGCTCGGGTGTTTCTAGAAAAACGCTGAAATTTTGTTCATTTTAAAATGATCGTAACTTCACTTCCTGGACTCCATTTTGGACGATTGTTTTTTTGAAATTGGGTATTTTTATGAGAGGAGTTTAAATATCCAAAAAAAAATATTCAAAGTATGCTCTTAAAATGTTAGAATTGAATATTATGTGCACAACTCCCTTTTTTACTCCTGATATGCATACATGGGAGTCTCTGCTTGTGGCTCCTAGGATGCATGAATGACACATGAAAAAGTGGATGCATGAAGCTCCTGATATGAATGCATGATACATTTCATATGTGATTCAGAAAATAGATCTAAAATGGATTATACATCATATGTAATTAATGGAACAAAAATTTGTGCAGATACCTGCGTAGAAGGCTCTTCAAATTAAGAGACTTGATCTTCTAATGGATTTTCTTTTGGATCTAAATTTTCAATCTCTTGCATGAAATATTAACAATATTATGTATTCCTGAATAGAACCTCCATTCTGGTCGATAGTTTGTTTGGAGTTGAGTCTTGTGATTCATCATATACTTGGTGGGGAATTTTAGGAGAAATAGACCAGAAGATACATACTATGGCCATATATTGTTTATTGAGAAAGTCATTTTATCATTGGTGGAATTAGGATCTACTTTTGTTTCCATGGTTATTTGGTACAATCCTTTGCATTTGAGACGAATCATATTTTTTTGCTTCCATTCCAAATAGTTATGAGGTGTGAGAAGTATTGTCGATGAATAATCCATATTTTCTGTGTTCTTCAATCTTTAGTACTTGCAAATAAATTTCTAGTGCGCCTTATTCCTAGTAGCATATGGGCTTTGATACCATGTATAATATGGTGATTACCTACACAAGAGGTCTAGCTAACATAAGAATGAACATAGCTTGCAAAAGTGAGAAGACGAGAGAAAAATTGGAGAGAAAAGAATAGAATTGTTTTAACCATATTCCACACACAAAGAATGAATAATTTATGATAGATATAGTCTAAATGAGTAACTAATGCACCATAATAGTGATATAGAGAGATATAGACATTCACTGACATAAACTGGAGTGAATTTCCACCTAGTCCTAGTTAATTGATCCATCTAATCATCAGTTAACTGAGTCACACATGTAGAAGTGAAAGAAACACATGCAAGTGTTGGTGATTAAACCGAGGTTTCCATGCATGAATCACTTCCACTAGTCTAACTAAGTGTAACTAACTCTGAACAGAAGAGGAGTTCCCTTTTTTGTAGGGGAACATTCTCGAGAGAAAATATTCTCATCTAAGGAAGCGTTCTCAACATTGAACTATCAAACTTAGGAAAATAATTCTAGGTGAGTGTGTAATATCTCCAAAATTTTGGTGTTACATTTTTTAGAGTTGTGGGAGTGTGATTTACTATGTAATTTTCACAATTAATGGCTTCCTCCCAATAATGAAGACTTAATCCTTTAGATTAGATCATACAATTAGCCATTTATTTTAATGTGTGATTCTTTCTTTCAGAAACACCATTTTGTTGGGGTGTGTATGGAATAATGTGTTTCATTTGGATGTCTTGTGCAGTGCAATAACTTATAAAATTGTTGTTCAAATATTTTCCTCCATTATTTATTCTTAACCTTTGAAGTTGATGTCCATATTTGTTTTCTACAAGGGTCTTGTAGGCCAAAAACTTCACTCTAATACCATGTTTTAAAACATAGGTATTCAAATAGAGTACAAACACATTCAATATCCACTCACACAACTAGATCAAAGATAAAAACACTGATGTTTTTACATGGAAAAAACCCTCGGGGGGAACATCCACAGCCCCATCCAACACCGCCACTTTGAGCAATTTATTAATGAAAAAGAAAAATTTACAAGAGAGTTTCTCACAATCGATCATCATCAAATGAACCTTCATGCTATTTAAATAGAGATCATGGACCAATTTGGTGTTAAGCTATAGATCAATGTATCCATTAACTTCGAGGAGAATATGATTCGTTGGATCATACTATCTCAGGAAAATATCATGACCATCAAATTACCTAATTACAAATCCATACTAATGCATACTAAAGAAACACACTTTTACTTAACAACGCATTGGACCAAGTTGATATTAACTAACTCCTAAGTGTTTAAATATCATAACATTGATGTTCTTGATGTCGATCTTGTTCTAGGTGTTGTCATTCTATAAGGAAATGATGTGGTTGTGGGTGTGGGCCATTTGGGAGGTAAGTAGGAAAGAAGTGGGTAGGTGGGTATGTGATATTTTCAAAGAGAGAAATCTAATGGAATAGGTCCCAAATAAGGGTGTTGGGGAGGGTGGGTGGGTCCATGAAAAAAAAAGGATTATAAGTGATGGGTACCACTGCAATCAAGGAAAAGAGAGGAATCTAGTGGGATAGGTCCCAAATAATGGCGTCGGTGGGACCATTGTACCTTTTTTTTTACTTATATAGAGTTGTACTCTAGTCTGAATAATACTACAATGACCAAATGCCCAAATGTTTAAAATTTAAAATTGTGTAGTAATTTCACAACCTAGATACAAGAGGCAGGGTTATGCTAAAAATTGTTTCCTTTTTTTTTGTTATGTTATATTCCAGCAGAAAGGGTTAAGGTTTTGATGGTTCCTACATACAAGGGTTTTCCCTATGTTATATCTCTTTGATATAATGATGAGGTCCAACAATAGTACTTGGTCCAATATCATATGGAACCAACTAAGGAGGCTCAATTGTACCCTTAGTTGTACTACCAGATTACCCAAGTACATGAGAGTAGTCTTCCCAGGTGTTGTTCTTGATGCCACTATAACGGTCAAGCAATTGATAGAATGATATATAGTTGGTTACAGGAGACCTATGGGACTCCCTATATACCCAAGGCTACATGGGAGTGAATGGAAGTGTACATGTGTTATCTAATGCAGTACTACTTGAAGGGGTACCAATAGGGGTTAAAGAGGTTTCCAACAGGGTGAAAAATGTGTTTCAAGTAACCTGTGAAACTGTATGTATTTCCTGCATTTAGTCTTCCCCAATCATATTTTTATCAACTAAATGATAGATCATCGTGATTTAAATACGTCAGCAGTACATGTCTCTAGCCTAAAAAAAAAATTCTAGAAATTTTGTATAGGAAAGTGCTTTGATACCACTTGTAAGGTACACAATGTATTATGTAGAGTATAAATAGAATTGTTATCGCAATCATCAACAAAAAGAGAAAAACATAGAGCACAATGACACAATTAATTCCAAAAATGATACATTTATTATATCGATAGCCAATGTAACATTCCCCAGCTTAATTGGGAAACATTACATGCCGAAATACTTATAAATAAATAAAAACAAAATAAAAAAAACCATTACACTAACTAATTTCGTGTAGCTTATCACTATGAATTAAACATAGATTTAACTATTTTTATGATACCATTAATTAAATGCATCTACAACATGATAAAATCGACATGAATGAAGTTTAATAACTCTACACAACAACATATAAATCATTATTAAAGATATCGTGGATGAACATACATTAAGCTCATAAATATAACACATAAATAAATAAAACATGTATATTTTAAATCAGTTGTGAAACCATCTTATTGGGATGGACATTCCACCAAACCATAGACTTGTTGTTCTAGATATCAATAGCAAGTCACCCAGAATTTGGTGATAGAAATCCATAAAAGAGGGTGGTCTCTCATTGTCCACTCAGAGCTCATAAAATCCAACAACCCACGGGTATTCTCCTACAACTATCTTGATTTTCCACCATCTCTCTTCCTCTCAACCTGCCCAACCCAAGGAATGTACCCCTTCACTACTCTTAGTCCAACAGGCATCCCATTCCTTTATCAGAGTCTCTCTGGTGTAGTTAATAAATAATTTCACTACTGGGAAACTCAAGGGAGATCACTAGTAGGAAAAATACTAGGAAAAACAACAACAATCACTTGTTGTTATAATGCAACTCACACAGGAGTTCTCTCTTCAAGCCCAACAACCTAGATCTTCAGTCTTCTTCTCCAAATATGATCCAAAATTTTCCCTCCATGGTTTCTCCTACTCCAATGCTCTTATTTTCTATTCTCTACTTGTTGTTCATGTAAAGCATGACTCCCAAAAAATTGTGTTATCTTCCCATACAAATTTTCCTCTTTTTTTTTGCTTTCTTGAATTACACTCTTCCAAAAACTAATTATACTCAATCCCATGCTCCCAATGACTATGGGATATGACTTCTCACACCCACCCTTTTACATGTATTCAAAGATTGGCTTTGGGAACACTCAACAACAAAATAGAAGGTTCATATACCAATAGTAATTTTTATGAAGTGGGTTAAATTAATAGGCATGGGTGATTCCCCCTTAGATCCCTCTTAGACACTCCTATAAATTCCCTTATATTTTGGATTAATCATCCCCCATCTCCATCAATCTCCCAACAATTGGCATCACATTTTGTTTATTAAAATTGAGAAATACAATTTTCATATACATTGATTGGTTGTGGTCAGATTTCATATCTAAATTATACATTAATTAAACTAGGGATTATAGTGGGGAAATTACATTATCCCTCCCCTACATTTTTTCAACACCCTCTATGAACAACATTATGTTGATACACATTTACAAATTTACATCGGAATACTTAGAAAATAAAATTCTACAATTTTTATACTCCAACAACAGTTCCAACCATAATATTTTGTTGCTCTCAACTCGTTGACCCAAGGAGTGTACCCCCTTTATTGTTCCCATTCCATCGAGATGTACCATTATTTTATTAGGGCCTCCAATGTAGGTTGGATGGGAATCTAAGATGAGGTTCCATAACTCTAGCTACTCAGAATCAAGTCTTGCATTCTTATATTTTTTTCTTCAAAATGGAAAAAAAATTGTAGGTATTCCTATTGTATAGTTTTTTCATGCTCCCATGTTGTGTCTTCAGGATCGTACTAGGTCCATTGAACCCTTACCAACCTTATAGATTTTTTCTTGGGAATTTTGACTTTCCAGTCTAGGATGCAAAGTGGTTCCACCTGGAAATCTCATTCATGCTCCACATGGATCATAGTCCAATCAATTATGTGATTAGGGACAAGAACATATTTCTTTATTAATGACACATGAAATACATTATGCACTTTCATGGATGCAATACATTATATAATGTATGGAACTGGCCATATCTTCTCTAATATTAAAAAAGGTTCACAATATCCTGCTTCCAACTTTGGGAAATTTATTAATATTAGCGAAATTATTTTCACTTTCGATTTTATAAAAACATGTTTTCCCACTTTAAAATACCTGAAAACTCTATTTTCGTCTGCATAAATTTTCTTCCTGTCCTAGGTAGCCTTTAAATTATGCCTGAGCTTTTCCGTTTTCTCTTAAATTTCCTTCAACAAATTTGTCCCAATAATGGCTATGTCTGTTGGATTATCCCAACTCACTAGTGTCTTACACTTCCTTTCATATAATGCTTCAAATGGACTTATTTTTAATTAGTCACAATACCCATTATTGTAAGAAAATTCAACTAAATGAATATAATCCTCCCATTTTGATGGGTGGTCCATCACATACATTCTAAGCATGTCTTCAATTATTTTGTTTTTCCTCTCTTTTTTCCCATCTGACTTTGGGTGATACATTGTAATGAGATTTAAATTTATCCCAAATCCTTTGAGAAAACCCTTCCAAAAATTGGATGTGAATTTTGGATATTTATCTGAAACAATTGCCTTGGGCACTCCATGTAGCCTAGAAACTTCCTTCATGTATATTTCTTCAATATTTTTTTCCTTGAGATTATTCTTTACTGGAATAAAATGTGCATCCTTATTTAATTTATCCACCACCACCACCATGATGGAATCATGTTGTTTACTTTTCTGGGAAGCTTTGTAACAAAATCACTTGTAACTACCTCCCACTTCCATTATGGAATGGGAAATGGTTGTAACATTCCAATTGGATGTCTATGCTCATTCTTCACTTTTTGGAAATCTATACATATGAATATATAATTAGCCACGTATTTCTTCATTCCTGGCCAAAAGTATTGGATCCTCACAACTGTAATTAAATTCTAATATCTTGGGTTCCCATCATATGGAACATTGTGCATTTCCCTCATCACTATATTTTTAATCTCATTGGAATTTTACACATACACCTTTCCTCTGTACATGAGAATCCAATCCTCTTTCATCTCATAATAATTAATTGTTTTTTGAAAATTACCTTGTCATAATGTTTCTTTTCATTTCAAATAGTGTTGATATGAATTTGTTGCTACAATAATTTTATCTTTCAAATCAGTACTGTACATGATAATGGTTTTAATATGCATATCATGCGCTCTTATGCTGAGTGCATCAACCACTTGATATCATTTTCCTTTGATATGCTTAATTTCAAAGTCATATTCACTAAGCAATTCCAGCCATCTAGTTTGTCTAACATTTAATATGGGTTGTCCAAACAAATGTTTCTGGCCATAGTGGTTTTTTCTTAGCTCAAATTTCCTCCCCATGAGGTAATACATCCACATTTTTATCTCAATAATAATGGCTTCTAATTCTATATCATGGGTATCATAATTCCTCTCATGCCCCTTTAGTTTTATGGACTCGTAGCATACCACAAGATCTTTTTGAGTGAAGACTCCACCAAGCCCTTCCTTGCACGCATCAGTGCACACCACAAAATATTTATCAAGATATGAAATCTTCAATATTGGTGCACTTGTCAAAATTTCCTTCAAATGAAGAAAAATTTCTTCACGCTTGGGAGTCCATTTAAATTGCACTCCTTTCTTTTACAAAGAGGTAATTTGAATTGAAATCTTTGAAAATGATTTTATGAATCTTCAATAATAATCGAAAAGAACCATGAATGATATGACCTATGTCACATTTCTTTTTTCTATCCATCCTCTAATGGCCTCTATCTTCTCGATGCCAACTGTTATCACATATGTTGAAATGATGTGACCCAATTGATGAATCTTCTTGTGATAAAATATGCACTTAATTAACTTGGCATACAATTTATGCTCTAAAATTTTTATCACCATTCTCAAATGTTTTTCATGTTCTTCTTATGTCTTTCAGTAGATGAGTATATCATCCATGAACACAATCACAAAATTATCTAGGTATTCCGTGAACAATTCATTCATCGGGCACAAGAAAATATCTATGGCATTTGATAACACAAATGGACCTACCACAAATTTATAATTCATATATCTTGTCATGAATTTTGTATTACTAATATTCTCTTCCTTTATCCTCACTTGTCGATAACCTGTTCTCAGGTCAATCTTGGAAAATATTCTTGCACCTTGTAGTTGATCAAATAAATCATCAATCCTTGGAATAGGATATTTGTTCATTATGATGACCTTATTTAGATGTATGAAATCGATACACGACCTCAAGGTTCCATATTTATTCTTCACAAAAATAATTAGAGCACCCTAAGGTGACACACTTGGACGTGTATACCCCTTCCTTAACAACTCTTTGAGTTTCATCTGCAACTCTTTCAATTTTGGTGCGCCCATTTTGTAAGGTGTCTTGGAAACTTGGGAAGCTCCTGGAACCAAATTGGTAGAGAAATCATTGTCTCTCTTTAGTGGAATCCCTAGTATTTCCCCAAAAACATCTTCAAGAGTCCTCAAGATTGGATGGTCTTAAATGCTTGCCACTTCATCTCTAGTTGTCTCTTCCATATAGGATGAAAAAAATTGAAATCCATTTTTGAAACTCTTTTTCAAATGCATAACTAAAGTTTCTTTAACAACTACAACTCTTAGAATGCCTTGAACCTTGCCTTGCTTCCCTTCTTCATCAAGACATGTTTTTATCTTTTTGTAATAGTCTAGGATAACATGGTGTTTCTCCAACCAATAATAATATCATATGAAACCAATGGTATGATGTTCACAACTACCTTTGTGTTTACTCCATTAATGTCTATTGGAAAATATTTAACTAACTCATTGATCTTCCTCTCAGCCCATGTGGCTAACTAAAATAACCAATATTTATTGTGCTTACTTCTTTGCAAGTCAAATATTTCAATAATGTTAGAGTTTATGTAACTATGTCTAGATCTACAACCAATTAAATTGTTATGGGTTGGCATTATCAAAAAAATCGGTAAGTGCAGACACAAACAAATCTCCCCAGTTTCAACTCGAAACTAGAACAAAACAAGTTAGAATACAAAACTTTCCCTAAGTTTTAATTATCAAACATACTAACTAACAAGAGATAAATGACATACCTTTTAAATGACATTTTTCCTCTCTAGTTCCATCCTCGCTCCGTTCCAAGGCTTATGTGATGTTGAACCTATAGAAAAGACACAAGCCAATGAAGTGAAAGAAACAATGTATACTCAACAAAACCTATGTATCTGATCAAGGAGGCATACAATAAAATAAGACCAATTTTATGGGAAATAAATATATTACAGTATTATAAATATGAAAAGGAGAATACAATCGATGCCTTGATGTTTTAAGGTAGTGTTGCCTTCCTTATACACACTTGCAAATGTGAGCTAAGTCCTTCTCACTTAGTGTGTCCTTGGAAGCACAATGCCTAGGTTCAAAGGCCACGCCGTCACTTTGACTTGAACCTCTTTCGTCTAGGATTACTCCTAGGGAAGCCAAGGGGGGTAGACCCTAGTTTCTAGATGAGATCATTTTTAAGTTCTAGGAGTTGGTTTTAATTAGTTATAATCTTGGCGGAAAATCTAGCCTATGATGCAAAGACAATAATGCAATGTCCAACAATTTAAAATTACAAGCAATCCTTTTCCTAGGACAACTAAGACTAGTGCCTAAGATTGGGTAAGGGGTCAACTATAGTTTGAGGGAGGTTGATTACAAATGATTACATAATGTTACAAATAAATAAGCTACTTTACAACAAGATTATATACAAAGATTTACAACTAAATACAAGATGAATAGATGATACAAAAATATACAAAGCAATATACAATGATTTACAAGATACTAACTAAATTCACTTATATGTGCAGGAAATTAAAGATACTCAAAAGGAAACATTCACCAACACATCAAGCCTAGCATGCTTAATGATAGAGTTTCTCCCCAATGGAAGAACTACTCTATGTGACTGCTTTCAATGGAAAATAAGTTGACACAATATCCAACAAGGAAGTGCCTCCAAAGGATGCACAACCTCTTGAGGGACCAAACCAAAGATATAAACACCAATTAACTTAAAAGATATGATTGAAGGGAAAATTCCCAAAAGCACAACTATGACTACATAAATATTAATCCACAACACATAAATTAAACTTGCATAAAATGTAAGTGTGAAATGAAGGTTGATTGCAAGATTAGTTAAGTGTCAACCACAAAAGTGATATACCAAGTTGATGCCCAAAGTTGTAGAGTGGATTAAGGAGTTGATTAAGTTGTTTTGTTAAGAGTGACTCCAAGCTAAGTGTCAACCCAATACTCCCCTCGCTTGTACCAAGTAACTATTGGGTGCTCAAGAATTATGGAAACAAGGCCTACCCTAGCTCCACAGGTCAGCCCAAGGGAAAAGAGTAATCCAGGAAAGGATGATGAGCGCCACGAGACCATCCTCGACCTATCACCTTCCATTGCTTCCTCTAGTCCTCGTTTAAATGGAAAGGTTGGGTCAGTATAGGTGTCCTATTAAGTCTATTTTATTATTAGGCCTATTGACTAAGTTAATTTTAGTGTATAGGTGTGTAAAAGTGATATTTTCTTGCCCAAAAAGAGTGAAAAAGTGTCAAAACCAAAATATTTAACTTGCAAGAAAGAAGTTTTAAACCATAAGTTTGTGACTTGAAAATCATGGAAATAAACTTAACAATAGCTTGCAATGAAAAATAATTAAGTTTCCTTAAACCATTATGACATTCCCACAATATTTGTAAAAGATAGATTCTTGAGAGATAAAACTTGCAAAATGAAAGGAAAATCAAAGCATAAGATAGATCCTATGCCTCCATGGGCTTAAGCTAGCATTAGTGGTGTGAGATCTACTTCTAGATTATTTTGATCCATTTATCACAACACATTAGAAATAGATAACTAAGCTATACTTACGATTTTGGGGGTTTTCTATGCCATCTTCACATCCAAGGTGTAGGAAACTAAAGAGTGAAAGGAAAACTTGAAAAGAAAAACCTAAATACAAACCACTCACAACGGCACAAGGTGGAGGCAAGCCTTCCTATTTTGTTCCAAAGGGGGTTGGAAAAATAAACAAACTAAACTAAATCAACCTAGCCACACAACCTTGTCTTAATGACAAGTGGGGAAAATAATAAAAAAACTTGCTGAAAATTTAAATGAGAATGCAAACCACTTGGGGACCCCTTTGGGCTTGCTACAATGCTTAGAAAAGATAGAGAAAATGTTGGATATTGTTACCCAATCAAAGGAGGGGTTCTTTGTGTGTTTTGTGGCTGAAAATGGGCAGCATATTCCATTAACCTGGTGAGAACCTGCATAAACCAACAAGCTATTGCTTGTTGGAAATGTTGCAAAACACACAGAAAAGTTAAGAAATTTTTTGTTTTTAACATAAATTTTCTACATAAAAAATTCAAAAAATAATATTTATTTATCGACCTATCTTAAGAGTGTTAGCAAACCAAATCTGATATGGAATGAATAGAAAATAGATCTAAGAAAGAAGAAAGAGAGGAGTTTGAGTTAGGTTATGAAGGAGAGCTTCCAACTTTAAGCCAACCTTACAAACCCTTGAAGCAACCTGCAACTTGTGAAACCAATGTGACATGAGAGCAATAGATGATATGATAAAAAAGTAATACAAACTAATTTTCACTACTTACTATCCTACTCAAGTAGATATACACCTACACTATTTATTTATACTTTGGAAGGCAAAGTTGCCCCTCTTGGATGAGAGCCAAGTTCCAAAACCCAAGTCAATGTGAGAATCTCAAGAAGGGGGGGGAGGGGGGGACTCTAGGGTTTTTGCATGGATGAATGAAGTGGAAATGAGTGGGAGTGAGTTGGAAAGGATTTTACAAGTCAAATTATGAGCTGTAGGGTATAGGGAGGTGCACCAAGGGATAAAATAAGACTACCATTATTTTTTTTATTATTTTTTTACTTTTTGGAGACTTTCTAGAAGGGGGACACACCTCTCTAGGGAAAGTGACGTTTTTTCTTAATGGCTAGTTGAGGGGGTGATGTGAGATTGGAAAAGGTTAGAAATATGTTTTCTCATCATCTCCCACCTTTAATTTACTCAATTTTCTTAAGATTACAAATATTGACATTTTTACCATGTCAAGCTTAGTAATTAAAATTGTTGTTTTGACTTACTTGGACTCCATATGGAAAAAAAACTCACAAAAGTTGTCCAACTGAGATGAAACTTGGTCCAAGGGTGTAGGGGGTCTCATTTCGTTTATTTTGAGAACAAATACCCCTATCAAAATCCCAAGGACCTATTTTTTACATTATTTATCAAAATTTAATTAAAATTAATTAATTAAATTACCCAAACTTAGGCAATTTTAATTAATTAAAAAAAACCTATCTAGACTCGATGGAATTACACAAAACTTCTAGAGATGTATTACACAGTATTTTACATCATTCCTAAACACTAGCCACCAAAGGATGACACCATTAGAACGCCTTTCACCAGTTTGGAGGAATTATTTGTGGGAGTGAAAAACTCAAGGGAAATTAATAAGGTTGGTTAGGCCAAATTAATAACACGAGGAAAAAAAACACAGTGAAAAGAACTCTCCTAATGAAGAAATCATAAGGTAAATGACCTAACTATGATCCATGCATACCTATTACATTATTATCCCATGCAGAGGAGAGAAAATTCCGATTACAAAAAAATGCGCTGAAGGTCAAAAATGCCTTGTAGAACCAGGAAGTCTCTGACTTGGTAGCATCTGAAGATGCATATCTTCATGGTACATGGAGTTGACCCCATATTTGAATAGGTGGTAAACATCTATCTCCACATGGAAATGTGTGTTTGATCTTCACACTTGGGAATGAGAGCATATGAGAATCCATCATCTACAAAACAGAGTGCTCACCAATACCTAACATAAATATACATATATATGACAAATGAAATTCTATTAAAAAAAAGTACATAAAGAAATAACCATTGTACAACATCATTAATCCAAAATGAAACTATGATACAAAAACAAACATCTAAGTACATAATAACATAATGAATGAAATAATACAAAACTGAAATAAAAGAGAAGGGTTAGAGATACATTACAACCATCCATGCAATGGATGGAATGAATCCACAAGTGTCTGAAAAATCCTTATCTGGGATGACTCATAGAAGACCCCTTCCCAAGTTTTATCAACTTGGAATTTTTTGCGAGGAAGAACCAACTAAGAATCATGACCGTTCATCGATTCAACCAAACATGGGAGTTTGATAGGTTGTGTAAACTTTTAATATTTTTCTTCCCATGACTGTCAAGGTGGAAGGCCAACCAATGCTCATAATTGTTGGATCATGTTGTCATTGATTTGATTGATTGATGCAAGTGATTGATTGATGCAAGTGATTGATTGATGTCAAGGGATTGATTGATTGTTGATGAACAATGTATATGTATAGTCCTTGATGAGAATGATATATGTCAAAGTGGAAACCAATTGATAAAGATGGATCATTGATATGATGCAGAGATGAAGATGGATCAATGAGTTGTCATTGATACATGATGATGCATAGTTTTTTTGATGAAAATATGACTCATTATTGTCTTATCATGATTGATAATGTGCACAAATGGATGAACTCCAATGTGGTCCCCTTATGGTGAAATCCCTCATGGGAAGATGCTTTCCGGATTGAGTTATCCTAGAAGAATGGTTGGAGGACCCATGATTGTATATGGAATAATGAGATGAAGATAAATGAAGTTGTTGGTGAAACTATCCTAGATGGATAGTGCTTGTCATGCCATTTTTGGTGGTATGTGGAATGTCACATACCTCCTCATGGTTTGAAATTTATGGCCTTATGAAGTTGGAGGACGCCCATATGAAGACTTGAAGCCCCGAAGGTCAAAGAAGTAAAAGTGACCTAAAAGAAGAAATCATTATTTTAAATGATAAATTAAAGTGACAAGTCAAAGTTTATTATTTAAATAATAAAGAGAAGTGACAAAATCAAGAAGGATTAAAGTATAGGAAAACTTTATATTTATGGAAAGTGGTTAACCCCCAAATAAGGAAAATTGGTTAAATGACCTAGAAATGGGTTAAGTGACCTAGAGGATGAAAGTATAAATAAGATAGAAATGGTCTCTTGGAGATCATCCTTTTTGGTGGATCAATGGAGAGCTTCTTGTGAGATTATCTTGTGGAGTATTGATGGAGAGCTTCTTGTGAGAGCATCTTTGGTGTGGATCTCTTAAGCATGATTGAAGATATATTCTGACAAAGAAAGTGAGAGGAGGATCTCATGGATGCATCAAAGTTTTAGAAATGTCGAAGATCTTGACGGAAAAAGTCTCGGAGCTTCAAAAACCCTAGTTTCTGAGGTATACGCGAGCTCTAATGGGCCAGGGCGCGTACACACAGGGGCTATATGAGAACATGGCATGTACATTGGATGGAATGATTAAGACTTGTGTTTGAGTTGGTGCCAAGCTATTGAATGATGAAGGAGGTTCCAGATCTTCATTATATGGGCTTAGATCTGCCATTGAGACACTGGTATGGTTACACTATTATCTTGATGGAGACTATTGTTTGATGTGTTGTGAATGCTTATGGCATTCTTGATATGGATTCTATGATGTGGTCCAGTTTGGTTGATTTGGTTGATGGAGTGAGAAGTACTCTTATGATTCAGTGGTGACATGATTGCTATGGTATACTAGTTGTTTATACATGTTTAAGATAACATTCATATTGATTTATTGTGGAGCATGAGCAAGCTATTGGAGAGCTTGGAGATGTTGTGACTGGCTGGTGGTCAGATTGGACAGTCAGAGAAAGAAGAGAATGATATATTGATTATAGATAATCTGAGTTGATCTTGAAGGACAAACCCTAACATCTCATAAGGTATACAAAGGTTGTTTTATACATTGGTTGCATGCATACGCGGGCTGTAGTGAGCCAGGGTGCGTACACACGATGGCTGCACTACTGACATGTTGCGTACCTGTTGACGGATTGATATCTGTTGAGGATTTTTTCCTCATCTCAATTGGTGTTGAGGGTGTAAGTTGAGTCTTTCATTATAGAGTTGGTGCTCTTGTAGAGTTGTACTCTATTCAGTTGTTGCTGGAAAACCCCCAGATTGTTGTCCATAATAAAAAGAAAAATTGTACATACATCTTGTGTTATTTGTGTTCCTTATGGTGATGACTTGTTGATGATATATTTCTGATATATGTTGCTGATATGTGTTCACATCTAACTGGTTATAAATGAAAACAATGAGTAATGTGTAAAATTTGAATGCTAACTAATAAGTTTTGTGTAAAAGGGAAGTTTTGGGAAAAAGAGCCCCACACTCATTCACCCCCCCCTCTAAGTGTGGTAGGTGTGTCCAACATTTGGTATCAGAGAAGGCCTTCACTACAAGCCTTAACAAGATTGAAGGAGATCCATAGACACACAAATGGATGATGAAATACCAATCATTGATGAGGAAAACTATTCTACTTGGAGAATAGAGATGAGAGTGTATTTGAAGACAATGGGAGTAGCTATTTGGAAGACATCCATTGGAGGATCAGTTCTATTGAAGAACAATTCAAAGTTTGCAGCTCAAAGAGAAGGAAATAAGAATGATGCATTGGCTCTCAAGACCATTCTTAGTGGACTCGCAAGCCCTATCAAAGAGAGCATGGGACAATGCACTTCCGCCAAGGATCTATGGCTAAAGCTAGAGGAGACATATCAAAGCAAGAAGGAGAAGGAAGATATTGAAGATCACTCCATCGAGATCATTAAAGGTAAAGAATATCCAAAAACCCTTGATTGTATTATTTTTAAATGTGATCTTGAAAACATTTCAAGTGAAGATAAAGAATCAAGTGATGATAGCACAAAGGAAGATCTTGAAGACATTTCAAATGAAGGCAAAGAACTATGTGTTGATGTTGGCAAAAAGGAAGATCATGAAGATATTTCAAATGAAGGTAAAGAACCCTAAAAAACCCTTGATTGCAATGATGATGATGAATTTTTCTCTACAAGTGAAGAAAAAGATCTAGAAATAGTTTGTGTAAAGTTTGATGGTAATTATCCCATAAAAGGAATAAAAGAAAATCTATTAAAACTTCAAAAGGAAGTTGAAGATGGTTTATATAGATATAGAAGTGATCATTATTATATAGACTATAAGTATCTTTCGGATAACACTAAGAAGTTTCTTAGGAGGATTCTAAGGCACATATTGAAACTAAAAGAAATGATCAAGGAACAAGAAGAGAGCAATAATACCAAATTATAAGAAAAGGAAGAAGAAATCAAAAGACTAAAGAATGGAAAAGAAGATATGAATGTAGATGATGAGATTAGAAAATGTTTTGAAATCATTGTCCATCTCAAGAACTAAATTGAAGAAGCCAAAAGAATAGAAGAACTATTGAAGAATCAAATAAATGAAAAGGAAGAGTCATGTTGTAAGTTAGAAGATGAAATTGTTGACCTTATAAAGAAGGTAGAAAAGTCAAACAAATTCTTGAATAGCTCACGAATCTTGGATGAGATATTGGAAAGTCAAATATCACCACTTGATAAATCAGGTCTTGGATATGAAGGGGGATATACACATGTTGAAGCAAGAACCTCAAAGAAGCATGAGGTAAGTCCATCAAAGAAGGAAGAAAATGTTGCAAAACAACCATCTAGACAAGGAAAAGAAAATCTCAAAATAACAAAGCAAGCAAGACATCAAGAAGCTACTTTTGGGACACCAAAGAAAAGGTGTGAAAGTATTTTTCATGGGCATTGTTATTCATATAATGGATATGGTCACAAATCGTTTGAGTGTAGATCTTATGAAAGGATATATAATAGAAGATTTTATAACACCATGAGGTGTTGGAGATGTGATCAAGTAGGACACATTGTTGTTCACTGTAACACCATGAGATGCTACAGATGCAGTGGATTTGGCCACAAATCCCAGGAGTGATGGAACACAAGAATAAATTCCATGATGATAACTTCACATAGCATGGCTAGAATAAGGAATGAAGTAAGAAAGGGAGACATATTTGAAAATATGGATTCTTAGAGATCAAGTTATGAGAAGCAGGAACCTCTATAGAAGTGGGTGAAGAAGACAGAATAGCCAGAATAGAATGAAAGACTAAAGGGAAGCTCAAGTAAGTCATCTACTGAAGCATACGTGGGTGACAGTGGTATCAGTCGTGTACATATGTAGGCTGACCTTGTATAGGTCAGGTACATACGTGAGTTGTATGTGCAACAGGTCGCGTATATGTGGTGAAGCCTAAGGAAAATGGCTATGCATAGGGATTGTAGTTTGATGTGATGGTATAACTCTGTGATGAAGGGTATGACATTGTTTATTTCAGGTTCTGACACCGTTTGTTGCATGCTTTTATGGTTCTTTTGTTAGATCATTTAAGGTGACGATGTAAAATAAATCTTGGGTGCATGACACTAACCCATGAGTATGGATTTATGTTGATCTATTGGGGTACATGGATGGTACATATTTGAGTTTCATTGATATATCTTATGATGTATTATTGAAAGCATATGATGGATATCTTGGTGCATGCATTTTGCATGTGGTTGGGCTACATATTGAGACATGTAGTTGGTGAGTTGAGTTGATAGTCATGTTGTACATCATTGGGGAGTCATATATTGTTGATGCATAGTTGATATACTTGATTTGTGCAAGTGATGATGAATGATGGTACACTCATAGATGGTATTTGTTTGTTGGTAGATGCACATGGTTGGCATATTGGTAGACGCACATGTTGGCATATTGATAGAGGCATATGATTGATACATTTCATGGATGATATCTTTTGGCACATTGCATGATGTTGATGTACATAGTTGATATACATAGGTTTTTTGCATAATGAGCACACATTTTTTTTGTACAGGATGTACTTGGTTGATATTTTACTCATGATTCTCTATTTCATTGACGACATATATTTTGCTTCATGATGTATGGTATGGCACAAGTTTGATGCATGGATAGGTCCAAGGATCGTCATTGAAAGAGAAGTTGATCTATGATCTGGTTGAGCAGTAGAAATTGCATGATGATCATATTGTAGAGGCGATAGGGGGAGACATACCCTTAGGGGGAGTCATTCTTCTTCCCATGATTCTAGGAGGAGATATTTATCAGATACATACCTAGAAAAGAGCCCTATATGAACAAAGAGCACAGAAGCATAATTCCAGGGGAATCGATGGTCACAGGGGGAGTATGTTAGATGTATATTTAGCATTACATCAGAGTAATATGCCTTGTTCAAAAGGGGAGAGATTATTCAGAGGAAGATCAAAGGCACTTAGACAGGGGGAGCAGCCCCAAGAGGAGAATGGCCCTTTGCCATTGATGTCAAAGGGGGAGAGTTAATCACATTGATGTGATTGATGTTTATTGATGGGGAGAGATAGTCACATTGACTATTTATGTAGAGCATGCCTTATCTACATGTTGACATCAATAATTGGTAATTGGTGTTGACATCAATGTTGATATTTCCATCAATGCCAAATGGGGAGATTGTTGGATCATGTTGTCATTGATTTGATTGATTAATGTCAAGTGATTGATTGATGTCAAAGGACTGATTGATTGTTGATGAAAAATGTATATGTATAGTCCTTGATGAGAATGATAGATGTCAAAGTGGAAACCAATTGATAAATATGGATCATTGATATGATGCAAATATGAAGATGGATCAATGAGTTGTCATTGATACATGATGATGCATAGTTTGTTTGATGAAAAGATGACTCATTATTGTATTATCATGATTGATAACGTTCACAAATGGATGAACTCAAAAGTGGTCCCCTTATGGTGAAATCCCTCATGGGAAGGCGCTTTGCGGATTGATTTATCCTAGAAGAATGGTTGGAGGACCCATGCTTGTATATGGAATAATGAGGTGAAGATCAATGAATTTGTTGGTGAAACTATCCTAGATCGATATTGCTTGTCATTCCATTTCCGATGGTATGTGGAATGTCACATAACTCCTCATGGTTTGAAATTTATGGCCTTATGAAGTTGGAGGACCCCCATATGAAGACTTGAAGACCCCAAGGTCAAAGAATTCAAAGTGACCTAAAAGAAGAAATCATTATTTTAAATGATAAAGTAAAGTGACAAGTCAAGGTTTATTATTTAAATAATAAATAGAAGTGACAAAATCAAGAAGGAATAAAGTATTGGAGAACTTTCTATTTATGGAAAGTGGTTAACCCCAAAATAAGGAAAATTGGTTAAATGACCTAGAAATGGGTTAAATGACCTAGAGTATGAAAGTATAAATAATATAGCAATGGTCTCTTAGATATTATCCTTTTTGGTGGATCAATGGAGAGCTTCTTATGAGATGATCTTGTGGATTATTGATGGATAGCTTCTTGTGAGAGAATCTTTGGTGTGGATTTCTTGAGCATGATTGAAGATCTATTCTGAGGAAGAAAGTGAGAGGAGGATCTCATGGATGCATCAAAGTTTCGAGAATGCTAGAGATCTTGACGATAAAAGTCTTGGAGCTACATAAACCCTAGTTTTTGAGGTATATGCGGGCTGTAATGGGACAGGGCGCATACACACGTAGGATGTATGAGGACAGGGTGCGTACGGTGGATGGAATGATGAAGACTTTTGTTTGAGCTGGTGCCAAGTTCTTGGATGATGAAGCAGGTTCTATATATGCATTATATGGGCTTAGATATGCCACTGAGACATTGGTATGGTTACACTATTATCTTGATGGAGACTATTGTTTGATGTGTTGTGAATGCTCAGTGAATTCTTGATATGGATTCTATGTTGTGGTTCAGTTTGGTTTATTTGGTTGATGGAGTGAACAATACTCTTGTGATTTAGTGGTGACATTATTTCTATGGTATACTAGTTGTTTATACATGTTTAAGATAGCATTCATATTGATTTATTGTGGAGCATGAGAAATCTATTGAAGAGCTTGGAGATGTTGTGAATGGCTGGTGGTCAGATTGGATAGTCAGAGACAGAAGATAATGATATATTGATTGCGAATAATTTGAGTTGATATTGAAGGACAAACCCTAACAGCTCAGAAGGTATACGTAGGTTGTTGTATACACTGGCTGCTTGCATACGTGGGCTGTAGTGAGCCAGGGCGCATACACACACTGGTTGCACTACCGATAGGTCGCGTACCTGTTGACAGATTGATATCTGTTGAGGATTGTTGCCTCATCGCAGTTGGTGCTGAGGTTGTAAGCTGAGTCTTTCCTTATAGAGCTAGTGCTCTTGTAGAGTTGTACTCTATTCAATTGTAATGAGTAAAAGTCGAATGCTAACTAAAAAAAATTGTGTAAAAAGGAAGTTTTTGGAAAAAGATCCCCACACTCATTCACCCCCCCTCTAAGTGTGGTAGGTGTGTCCAAAAATAATGATATGACATTGATAAATTGAAGTTTCCTTCCATTATGTCATTATTCTGCATAAATTCATTGTTTGGTTGAGATGTTGAAAATGAACATGTCACAGGAACCATTACATTATTTTCCTCAAGGTTTTCAAGGTTCTCCTTCAAAGAGATTGGTTCCTCGGGAGGAAGGTGGGGACTTGAATTATCTAGATATTCAATAATTTCAAACTCAAAATCCTTGATCTCCTCAAAATCAGTAACTATCTCATCCATGGATTCATCCTGAATTTCCCTATGAACTTCCTTATCTTTTTCATTGTGAAGCTCAAATTCAAGGGGGTCTGGATATTCAATATAAGTCTCTGTAAATTTAGCTTCCATGATTTCCAATTGATCTTCCATGGTCATAAATTGTTCATCCATGGCCAACTGCATGTCCTCAAGTTGTTTAGTATGGGCATACTACATGTTCCAAATTGTTTCTTTAAGATCCTTAATGGGATTTGGTGGAGTATCTATCTTTATATCTGAACTAATCATTTCTATATCTGGAAGATTTTTCCTCTTCCATTTTTCCATAAAAATATCAACCAATTCATTGTAAATCTCATCCTGATCATCCCCAAATCTTTCCAAAAATTCATGCAGAAAGTCCCATATGGTCTTGATCAAATTATCCTCATGAAGAAGAAACCAATTACAAGTAGGTCTTTTACCCTCCAAAAGAGTCCAGGAAAACAATTGCATAAGAACATCCTCATAAATAGGTGGATCATACCAATCATCAATTAATTTCCAAAAGGCCTTGACATGAGCACAAGCATCACCACCATTATGAAAAATAGGTGAAATATCAATAACATCTTCAGGTATAAAATTAGGATAGCCAACTATTCCTGAAAAATCAAAAGGTTTTCAGAGGAAGCTCATTGAAGAAGAAAAATCTGGGACCCAAAATATTGTTAAGGATCCAACAAGAAGGGAAACATGCTAACTTCATCCAAAAACTTTTTCAAGTTCAAGGATGAAGCACAAAAAGTCATGAGTTCCTTCTTGAAGAATACTTTGTCAAATTATTTTAATGTGGAGTCTCTAGATGACCAAGTTTATCTCAAACAAACAAGAGCATCAAACAAAGAAAAAACAAGAAGGAAAACAAAAGTTAGATTATTAAGTTGAAACAAGAATTGGATATTAATGAGTGCTTCGTCTCCAAGACTTTTAAGAAGCCTACAAGGATTGCTCCCAATAGTATACTTGATAGATTTTTTCAATGGAATTGCCACTTGAAGAGAAAGCAAATAAAACAACCAATGCAAGTTCAAAAAAAAATTAGGGACTAAAGTTTATTGTTTAATTCTAAAACAAATAAGTTAAGTCGTTTAGACCAAGGATAAAAGACTTATCTCTGGAAACGACACCCAATATGTTTTCATCCTTATACACACTTGAAAATGTGAGCTAAGTCCTGCTCACTTAGTGTTTCCTTGGAGGCACAATGCCTAGGTTCAAAGCCCATGCTGTCACTTTGGCTTGAACCTCTACCATTTAGGCTTACTTCTAGAGAAGCCAAGGTGGGTAGACCCTAGTTTCTAGATGAGATTAACGCTAAGTTCTAGGATTTGGTTTTAATTAGTTAGAAGGTTGGGGGGAAATCTAGCCTATGATTCGATGGCAACAACGCAATGTGAAACAATTTAGAATGACAAGCAAGCCTTTTCCTAGGACAACCAAGACTAGTGCCTAAGATTGGGTAAGGGGTCAACTATAGTTTGAGGGAGGTTGATTACAAATGATTACACAATGTTACAAATAAATAAGCTACTTTACAACAAGATTAGATACAAATATTTACAACTAAATACAATATGAATAGATGATACAAAAAGATACGAATCAAGATACAATGATTTACAAGAGACTAACTAAATTCACTTGTATGTGCAGGAAATTAAAGATACTCAAAAGGAAACATTCACCAACACATCAAGTCTAGCATGATCAACGATAGAGTGTCTCCCAAAGGGATGCACTACTCTATGCGACTGCTTTCAATGGAAAATAAGTTCACAAAAGATACAACAGGGAAGTGCCTCCAAAGGATGCACAACCTCTTGAGGGAGCAAACCAAAGATATAAACACCAATTAACTTAAAAGATATGCTTGAAGGGAAAATGCCCAAAAGCAACACTATGACTACTTAAATATTAATCCACAACACATAAATTAAATTTGCATGAAATGTAAGTGTGAAATGAAAGTTGATTGCAAGATTAGTTAAGTGTCAACCACAAAAGTGATATACCAAGTTGATGCCCAAAGTTGTAGTGTGGATTAAGGAGTTGATTAAGTTGTTTAGTTAAGAGTGACTCCTAGCTAAGTGTCAACCCAATACTCCCCCCGCTTGTACCAAGTAACTGTTGGGTTCTCAAGAAGTATGGCAACAAGGCCTACCCTATCTCCACAGGTCATCCCAAGGGAAACGACTAATCTCGGAAAGGATGATGAGTGCCACGAGACCATCCCCGACCTATCACCTCTCGTTGCTTCCTCTAGTCCTCATTCAAATGACAATGTTGGGTCAGTATAGGTGTCCTATTAATTCTATTTTATTATTAGGCCTATTGACTAAGTTAATTTTAGTGTATAGGTGTGTAAAAGTGATATTTTCTTGCCCAAAAAGAGTGAAAAAGTGTCAAAACCGAAATATTTAACTTGCAAGAAAGAAGTTTTAAACCATAAGATTGTTACTTGAAAAGCATGGAAATAAACTTAACAATAGATTGCAATGAAAAATAATTAAGTTTCCTTAAACCATTATGACATGCCCATGATATTTGTAAAAGATAGATGCTTGAGAGATAAAACTTGCAAAATGAAAGGAAAATCAAAGCATAAGATAGATCCTATGCCTCCATGGGCTTAAGCTAGCATTAGTGGTGTGAGGTCTACTTCTATATTATTTTGATCCATTTATCACAAAACATTAGAAATAGATAACTAAGCTAGACTTATGATTTTGGGGGTTTTCTATGCCATCTTCACATCCAAGGTGTAGGAAACTAAAGAGTGAAACGAAAACTTGAAAGGAAAAACCTAAATACAAACCACTCACAATGGCACAAGGTGGAGGCAAGCCTTCCTATTTTGTGCCAAAGGGGGTTGGAAAAATAAAAAAACTAAACTAAATCAACCTAGCCACACAACCTTGTCTTAATGACAAGTGGGGAAAATAATAAAAAAACTTGCTGAAAATTTAAATGAGAATGCAAACCACTTGGGGACCCCTTTGGGCTTGCTACAATGCTTAGAAAAGATAGAGAAAATGTTGGATATTGTTACCCAATCAAAGGAGGGGTTCTTTGTGTGTTTTGTGGCTGAAAATGGGCAGCATATTCCATTTACCTGGTGAGAACCTACAAAAACCAACAAGCTATTGCTTGTTGGAAATGCTGCAAAACACACAGAAAAGTTAAGAATTTATTTTTTTTTCAACATAAATTTTCTACATAAAAATTTCAAAAAATAATATTTATTTATCGACCTATCTAAGTGTGTTAGCAAACCAAATCTGATATGGAATGAACAAAAATAGATCTAATAAAAAAGAAAGAGAGGAGTTTGAGTTAGGTTATGAAGGAGAGCTTCCAACTTGAAGCCAACCTTACAAACCCTTGAAGCAACCTGCAACTTGTGAAACCAATGTGACATGAGAGAAATAGATGATATGATAAACAAGTAATACAAACTAATTTTCACTACTTACTATCCTACTCAAGTAGATATACACCTACACTATTGTATGATCTATCCAAACAAACTAATTTTCTTTAGATATTTACTCTAGATCTCAAATAAGAAAAACACAAGGAACAATATCACCTCCAAAGCATGTGCACCAAGACAAAATCTCAAGAGCGCCAAGATCATCCAAAGCTCTTTCTTATTAACCAAATGAGGAGGGTGCAACAACTAATTGCTACAAGCTCCTCTCCAAAATAGAGCAAGAATGGAAGATGAGAGAGGGATGAGGGAAGAAATTGGCAGCATAACAATAACTCAAGAGATGGTGAGAAATGAGTGAAGGAGGGCTCTTATTTATACTTGGGAAGGAAAATTTTCCCCTCTTGGATGAGATCCAAGTGTCAAAACCCAGGTCAAAGTGAGAATGTCAAGAGGGGGGGGGGAGCAACTCTAGGGTTTTGACATGGATGGATGAAGTGGTAATGAGTTGGAGTGAGTTGGAAAGGCTTTGAAAAGTCAAATGATGAGTTTTAGGTTCTAGGGAGGTGCACCAAGAGATAGAATAAGTCTCCAATTAATTTTTTTATTATGTTTTTACTTTTTGGAGATTTTCTAGAAGGGGGGCACACCTCTCTAGGGAAAGTGATGTTTTTTATTAATGGCTAGGTGACTGGGTGATGTGAGGGTTGTAAAAGGTTAGAAATATGTTTTCTCATCATCTCCCACCTTTAATTTACTCAATTTTCTCAAGATTACAAAAATTGACATTTTTACCATGTCAAACTTAACAATTAAAATTGTTGTTTTGATTGACTTGGACTCCATATGGACAAACGCCTAGAAAAAGTTGTCTGCGTAAGTTGAAACTTGGTCCAAGGGTGTAGGGGGTATCATTCCATTTTTTTTGAGTACAAATAACCCTATAAAAATCCCAAGGACCTAGTTTTTACATTATTTATTAAAATTTAACTAAAAGTAATTAATTAAATTACCCAAACTTAGGCAAATTTAATTAATTAAAAAAAAACTATCTAGACTCGATGGAATTGCACAAAACTTATAGATATGTCTTACGTGGTAATTTACATCATTCCTAAACACTAGCCACAAGAGGATGACACCATTAGAACACCTTTCATCACTTTGGAGGAATTATTTGTGGGAGTGAAAAACTCAAGGGAAATTAATAAGGTTGGTTAGGAAAAATTAATAACCTGAGGAAAAAAAACACTCAATGAAAGGAACTCTCCTAATGAAGAAATCCTAAGGTAACTGACCTAACTATGATCCATGCATACCTATTACATTATTATCCCATGGAGAGGAGCGAAACTTCCAATTAGAAAAAATTGTGTTGAAGGCCAAAAATACCTTGTAGAACCAGGAAGTCTCTGACTTGGTAGCATATGATGATGCATATATTCATGGTACATAGATTTTACCCCCTATTTTAATAGGCGGTTAACATCTGGCTCAACATGGAGACGTGTGTTTGATCTTCACACTTGGGAAGAAGAGCATACAAGAATCCAACATCTACAAAACAGAGTGCTCATCAATACCCAACATAAATATACATATATATGAAAAATGAAATGCTATAAAAAAAAAGTACATAAATAAATAACCATTGTACAACATCATAAATCCAAAATGAAACTATTATACAAAAACAAACATCTAAGTACATAATAATATAATGAATAAAATAATACAAAACTGAAATAAAAGAGAAGGGTTAGAGATACATTAAAAACATCCATGCAATGGATGGAATGAAGCCACAAGTGTTTGAAAAATCCTTGTCCGGGATGACTCACAGAAGACCCCTTCCCAAGTTTTATCAACTTGGAATTTTTTGTGAGGAAGAACCAGCCAAGAATCATGCTCGTTCCTTTATTCAACCAAACATGGGAGTTTGACAGACCATGTAAAATTTTAATATTTTTCTTCTCATGACTGTCAAGGTGGAAGGCCAACCAATACTCATAATGATATGACATTGATAAACCGAATTTGCCTTCTATTTTCCCATTATTCTGTATAAATTCATTGTTTGGTTGAGATGTTGAAAATGAACATGTCACATGAACCATTACATTGTTTTCTTCAAGGTTTTCAAGGTTCTCCTTCAAAGAGATTGGTTCCTCGAGAGGAGGGTGGGGACTTGAATTATCTATATATTCAATAATTTCAAACTCAAAATTATTGATCTCCTCAAAATCAATAACTAGCTCATCCATGGATTCATCCAAAAATTCCCTATGAACTTCCTTATCTTTTTCATTGTGAAGCTCAAGTTCAAGGGGGTTCGGATATTCAATATAAGTCTCTGTAAATTTATCTTCCATGATTGCCAATTGATCTTCCATGGCCATAAATTGTTCATCCATGGCCAACCACATGTCCTCAAGTTGTTTAGTATGGTCATACTACATGTTCAGAATTATTTCGTTAAGCTCCTCAATGGGATCTGGTGGAGTATCTATCTCTATATCTAAACTGATCGTTTCTCTATTTGGAAGATTTTTCCTCTTCCATTTTCCCATAAAAATATCAACCAATTCATTGTAAATTTCATCCTGATCATCCCCAAATATTTCCAAAAAGTCATGAAGAAAGTCCTATATGGTCTTGATTGAATTATCCTCATGAAGAAGAAACCAAATACAAGCAGGTTTGTTACCCTCCAAAAGAGTCCAGGAAAACAATTGCATAAGAGCATCCTCATAAATAGGTGGATCATACGAATCATCAATTAATTTCCAAAAGGCCTTGACATGAGCACAAGTATCACCACCATTATGAAAAATAGGTGAATTATCAATAACATCTTTAGGTATAAATTAGGATAACCAACTATTCCTGAAAAATCAAAAGGTTTTAAGAGGCAGCTCATTGAAGAAGAAAAATCTAGGACCCAAAAGATTGCTAAGAATCCAACAAGAAGGGAAACATGCTAACTTCATCCAAAAACTATTTCAAGTTCAAGGATGAAGAAAAACAAGTCATGAGTTCCTTCTTGAATAATACTTTGTCAAATTATTTTAATGTGGAGTCTCCAAATGACCAAGTTTATCTCAAACAAACAAAAGCATCAAACAAAGCAAAAACAAGAAGGAAAACAAAAGTTGGATTATAAAGTTGAAAAAAGAATTGGATATTAATGAGTGTTTTGTCTCCAAGACTTTTAAGAAGCCTACAAGGATTTCTCCCTATAGTATACTTGATAGATTTTTTCAATGGAGTCGCCACTTGAAGAGAAAGCAAACAAAAACAACCAATGCAAGTTCAAAAAAAAATTAGAGACTAAAGTTTATTGTTTAGTTCTTAAAAAAATAAGTTAAGTTGTTTAGACCAAGGATAAAAGACTAATCCCTTGCAACGACGCAAAATATGTTGACTTCCTTATACACACTTGCAAACTTGAGCTAAGTGATGCTCATTTAGGGTTTCCTTGGAGGCATAATGCCTAGGTTCAAAGCCCATGATGTCACTTTGACTTGAACCTCTTCCATCTAGGCTTACTCCTAAGGAAGCCAAGGGGTAGAATCTAGTTTCTAGATGATATTAACGTTAAGTTCTAGGAGTTGGTTTTAATTAGTTATAAGGTTGAGGGGAAATCTAGCCTATGATGCAAAGGGAGCAATGGAACGTGCAACAATTTAAAATGACAAACAAGTCTTTTCCTAGGACAACTAAGACTAGTGCCTAAGATTGGGTAAGGGGTCAACTATAGTTTGAGGGAGGTTGATTACAAATGATTAGAAAATGTTACAAATAAATAAGCTACTTTACAACAAGATTAGATAAAAATATTTACAACTAAATACAATATGAATAGATGATACAAAGGAAGATACAATGATTTACAAGATACTAACTAAATTTACTTGTATGCACAAGAAATTAAAGATACTCAAAGGGAAACATTCACCAACACATCAAGCCTAGCATGCTCAACGATAGAGTGTCTCCCAAAGGGATGAACTACTCTATGTGACTGCTTTCAATGGAAAATAAGTTGACACAAGATCCAACAAGGAAGTGACTCCAAAGGATGAACAACCTCTTGAGGGACCAAACCAAAGATATAAACACCAATTAACTTAAAAGATATGCTTGAAGGGAAAATTCCCAAAAGCACAACTATGACTACTTAAATGTTAATCCACAACACATAAATTAAACTTGCATGAAATTTAAGTGTGAAATTAAAGTTGATCGCAAGATTAGTTAAGTGTCAACCACAAAAGTGATATACCAAGTTGATGCCCAAAGTTGTAGAGTGGATTAAGGAGTTGATTAATTTGTATAGTTAAGAGTGACTCCTAGCTAAGTGTCAACCCAATACTCCCCCCGCTTGTACCAAGTAACTTCTGGGTGCTCAAGAAGTATGGAAACAAGGCCTACCCTAGCTCCACACGTCAGCCCAAAGGAAAAGAGTAATCCCAGAAAGGATGTTGAGCACCATGAGACCGTCCCCGTCCTATCACCTTTCATTTCTTACTCCAATCCTTGTTTAAATGGAAACGTTGGGTCGGTATAGGTGTCATATTAAGTCTATTTTATTATTATGCCTATGGACTAAGTTAATTTTAGTGTATAGGTGTGTAAAAGTGATATTTGCTTGCCCACGAAGTATGAAAAAGTGTCAAAACCAAAATATTTAACTTGCAAGAAAGAAGTTTTAAACCATAATATTGTTACTTGAAAAGCATGGAAATAAACTTAACAATAGCTTGCAATTAAAAATAATTAAGTTGGCTTAAACCATTATGACATGCCCATGATATTTTCCAAAAGATAGATGCTTGAGAGATAAAACTTGCAAAATGAAAGGAAACTCAAAGCATAAGATAGATCCTATGCCACCATGGGATTAAGCTAGCATTAGTGGTTTGATATGTACTTCTATATTATTTTAATCCATTTATCACAACACATTAGAAATATATAACTAAGCTATCTTTACGATTTTGGGGGTTGGCTATGCCATCTTCACATCCAAGGTGTAGGCAACTAAAGAGTGAAAGAAAAACTTGAAAGGAAAAACCTAAATACAAACCACTCACAATGGCACAAGGTAGAGACAAGACTTCCTATTTTGTGACAAAGGGGGTTGGAAAAATAAACAAACTAAACTAAAGCAACCTAGCCACACAACCTTGTTCTAATGACAGGTGGGGAAAAGAATAAAAAAACTTGCTGAAAATTTAAATGAGAATGCAAGCCACTTGGGGTCCCCTTTGGTCTTGCTACAATTCTTAGAAAAGATAGAGAAAAGGTTGTATATTCTTACCCAATCAAAGGAGGGGTCCTTTTTGTGTTTTTTGGCTAAAAATGGACATCATATTCCCTTAACCTGGCGAGAACATGCAAAAACCAACAAGTTATTGCTTGCTGAAAATGCTGCAAAACACACAGAAAAGTTAAGAAAAATTATGTTTTTCAACAGAACTTTTCTACATAAAAATTTCAGAAAATAATATTGATTTATTGACCTATCTAAGAGTGTTAAAAAACCAAATCTGATATGGAATGAATAGAATATATATATAAGAAATAAGAAAGAGAGGAGTTTGAGTTAGGTTATGAAGGAGAGCTTCCAACTTGAAACCAACCTTACAAACCCTTGAAGCAACCTGCAACTTGTGAAACCAATGTGAGATGAGAGAAATAGTTGATAAGATAAACAAGTAATGCAAACTAATTTGCACTACTTACTATCCTACTCAAGTATATCTACAACTACACTATTATATGATCTATCCAAACAAACTATTTTTCTTTAGATATTTACTCTAGATCTCAAATAAGAAAAACACAAGGAACAAGATCACCTCCAAAGCATGAGAACCAAGACAAAATCTCAAGAACACCAAGATCCTCCAAAGATCTTTCTTATTAACCAAATGAGGAGGGTGCAACAACTAATTGCTACAACCTCCTCTCCAAAATAGAGAAAGAATGAGTGAAAGTAAGAATGGAAGATGAGAGAGGGATGAGGGAAGAAATTGGTAGCATAACAATAGCTCAAGAGATGGTGAGAAATGAGTGAGGGAGGGATTTTATTTATACTTGGGAAGGAAAATTTACCCCTCTTGGATGAGAGTCAAGTGTCAAAACCCAAGTCAAAGTGAGAATCTCAAGAAGGGGGGATGGGGGGGGGAACTCTAGGGTTTTGGCATGGATGGATGAAGTGGCAATGAGTTGGAGTGAGTTGGCAAGGCTTTGACAAGTCAAATGATGATTTGTAGGGTCTATGGAGGCACACCAATGGATAGAATAAGTCTCCCATTAATTTTTTTATTATTTTTGTACTTTTTGGAGACTTTCTAGAAGGGGAGCATACCTCTCTAGGGAAAGTGACGGTTTTGCTTAATGGATAGGTGAGGGGGTGATGTGAGGGTTGGAAAAGGTTAGGAATATGTTTTCTCATCATCTCCCACTTGGAACTAATGGAGAACTAGATAGTTATGTAGATGAATTGTTGTAGTATTTAATGTAGATCCTACTTTCCTAGTGTCAGTTGTAACTGCCTAAGTAGATTGGTTTCCTATATAATGATGTAATCAGTCTTCATTTAATAATGAGATAATGAGTGTAGCCTCACCTGTGTGTTGGTTTCTCCTAATTCTAAGTTGGTATTAGAGGGAGATTGGAGATCCAATTTGAGTAGGGGCGTCGAGCACTCCCCATGCAATGTGAGAGGAGCATTGATCTCTCTCGCATTTACAAAATCCCTCAAAATTGGATCCCTCACGCTCCCTTTGTTTGCGTCTAAGATAACTAGGGCACTAGCACTCATGATCCCACTCTCTCCAAGCACTACAGTGCCCCCCCTTCCATTGAACAGTAGCGCTAAAGCTCCCCTTGACAAGTCTAAGGAGAATCGACTGCTTTGTTTGTGGAAAGAAGTAGTACGTGGGCAAATCGTAGAGGATTTTCCTTGAAACGTGAGGGCCGATCCACCATATTCACAGATCAGATTCAGATCTAGTGCATGTAAAGCATGAGTTTTGCTGTGTGAGATTGGAGCATACTTAGATCTTGGAGCGTACTCAGATCTGGTGCATCTCGCAGTTCGTTGAGACTATCGAAACCCCCTTCTCTTGCTTGTTGAATCAATTCGTGGCTGTAGTGGCCGTGAGGATGGGTGGAGGGCCAACCCAGGCCATGGGTGAGTGAGGGAATCATGTGAGTTATTGAGGTCGCATGGGTTCATAAAGAGAGCTGCCCCATTTCTTTGCCGGAAGGAAGCCATTTGAATGGTGCATTCGTTTGCTGGAGAAAGTTGTGTTTGATCCATTTGTTGCTGGTGTATTGGTGCGTCCATGTACACACCAAATTGTGAATGGTGTTGTATGCATCACTAACGCTCCTTTCTGTGGAATGCGTGATTTTAGTTGAGAAAAAAAAAGGTTGAGGTAAAGCCTGCGTTTGTTTTTTGAGGTGGATGTATGTGTGTATGGCCAATGATGGATGGTCAATGATTTAAAAGTGGATATTTTTTGTAAGAGAGTAAAACATATTTGAATCTGCAATTCTAATTGGATATCGAAGAGGTTGAGGAGATATAAAGTGCATTAGATCAGGATATCCATTGGAGAATCTAGGTAAAGTTGGATCGGTGGATCCGAAGGCAGAGTGACAGACTGCTCAACACTTGATGAAAGTTTTGCATATTCTTGGTGATTCACTTGCACAGAATATCTTGTAGCAATGGTGAATCCTCTGGAAGAGACCTACCTCAATGAAGCCAACAAATTAGATGGCACAAATTTTATTAATTGGAAATTCAAAATGCAGACCGTGATGGAGGGCTATGGTGTCTAGACCATTGCGAAGGGAACTGAAGTAAAACATGATGCAGCTGCCAGTGCGATAGAAGCATAGATCCAAGATTGGGAGAAGCACAAGAACAAGGCCAAGGTATTGTTGCACATGTCTATTAAAGATAACATAATTCCACATATTATAGAAGCTAAAACTTCTATTGAAACATGGACAACGATTAAAGCTTTGTATGAAACTAGCAATACAAATCGTATTATGTTCCTGAAAACTAAATTGCTAGGAATTAAGATGGATGGAAATGAATCTGTTAGTTCATTTTTGGGTCGCCTTAAAGAGGTTAAAGACAAGCTAGGAAATATAGGGGAAACAATTTCTACCACTGATCTTGTCACTATTACATTAAATGGTATGCTAGAAGATTATCATATTTTCATAACAAGTCTCATAGTAAGGGAGAAACCTCCTACTTTTGAAGAACTGACAGGTATTTTGTTGCAACAGGAAGAGAGGCACTCGAATCTAAAGCCTCAGAATACATATTTGGAACTATGGTCAAATAAGAGATCCTCGAGAGGGAGATCAGGAAAAAGAGGTTGAGGAGGTCGTTCATCATAGAGAAGACAATCCCCAAGGTTGAATCAAGGCATTCCCTCTAACATGAATGAGTCAAAGAGTTGTTTTTATTGTGGTCAACCTGGACATATTGTTAAAGGCTTTCATAAGAAGAAGAATGATGAGGCTAGGAATAATCCTAGAACACATTCAGATCATTATGCATAAAAATATTCAAATCATGATCTCGGATTGTTTATTTCTAGTGATGAGATTAATGAACCCCTGAATTTTGATTCACGAGATCTTAGGCTATTTGTCTCTAACACTACTTTATCTACTGAATCAGATGATTTTGATACCTGGTTTGTGGATTCTGGAGCATCAGTACATATGACATGTAATAATATGTGGTACACTAATTTTAAAGAAACATAGAATGGAGCCAGCATATATCTTGGAGATGACCGTGCTCATCAAATCAAGGGATACAAAGACATTCCTGTGACATTAACGAATGGTACTATTCGTCACATTTGCAATGTTGTTTATGTGCCAGGGATAAAGAAAAATTTGATCTCTATGTCCACCATTACATATCAGTACTTGAAGGTTGAATTCTTCAAGAATTATTGCATAGTGAAGGATCTATTGGACTAATTCAAAATTGTTTCAACAGGAGTCAGAGCAGGAGGCTTATACAAACTTGATGTTACCAGCAAAGCACATCACACATTTACTTCTGCAACTATGCCAACATATATTCTTTGGCATCAAAGGTATGGACACATCAATCATCACGATTTATTGTTATTACAGAAACAAAATATGGTTGAATAACTTCCCATGTTAAATAATGAGAATGTTGCTTGTGATGGATGTGCATTAGGAAATAGTTTTATCACTGTTTACACGAACATGTGCTTTATCGAGAATATTTGTTGTTGTATGTGCTGCTTCTCCCCAAAATGTATCAGGTGTTCTGGAATCATCAAGCATAGCTCTAGCCATTTGTTGAATTGTTCTATTCATTCTTTCTGCAACACCATTTTGTTGTGGAGTGCTTGCTACAGAAAACTGTCTTTTTATGCCATGTTGTTCACAAAATTCAATGAATTCATTGGATGTATATTCTCCTCCTCGATCAGATCTAAGACATTTTATTCTTAGATCTAATTCATTCTCAACTAGTGCTTTGAAGATCTGGAACTTCTCAAATGCTTCATCTTTATGTTTAAGCAGTCCAATCCACAACATTCTAGAGAAATCAACAATGAATAAGATATAGTATTCTTCACCACGTGGTGATTTTTTCCTCATAGGTCCGCATATGTCAGTATGAATGATTTCAAGAGGCTTACTTGATGATCCTTCTTTGGCTTTAAACTGCACTCTGGTTTGCTTGCAGAATTGGCACGATTTGCATATGATATTCTCAGGTAGAGTAATGCTGGGAAAATCATGAACAACTTTAAATCTGCTTAATTTGTTGATTTGAGAGAAGCTCAGATGCCCCAATCTTCTATGCCACAGCCAATTTTTTGAAGATTTACTCAAGTAACATTGTTCTTTGCTGTTATTTAATATATATAGGTTGTTAGGAGTTCTTTTTCCTCTTATAATAGCTTTGCCTGTATCAAGATCACGTAC
>ML785446.1:575934-600072 GCA_009831015.1 Picea engelmannii
AATTTTGCAGTTAGAGATCTCAAAAAAATTTCAACCAAGGTAGATTCGGTTATTGTTTCTCCTAGATTTCTCATGCGATTTACAATCTCATCAAGACGTAAAAAGAAATTTGCAATGCTTTCCTCATTATTCATTTTAAGATTCTCATATTGAATTATGAGGGTTTGCAGTTTAGCACTTTTTACCTTTGCATCACCTTCATAACTCAGAATGATTTTGTCCCATATGTCCTTTGCTATGTTCAGCTGCATGAATTTGACAAATTCTGATTCAGTTAGGCTTCCTAACATAGAATTGACTGCTTTTGCATTTGTTTCGTAGGTTTTTCTTTCTGTTGGATCTATTGGTACTGCAAATGGATAGTGATATCCTCCTTCGACAATAGCCCATACATCTTCTCCCAGAGACTGAAGATAAGATCTCATCCTTGTTTTCCAGAAGATTAAATTGTTTCTATTGAAGAGTGGAGGCCTAATAGATGCCATTCCGTCTTGATTTCTCATTTTGATTGATCTTCCTTCTAGCAGCTAAGCCTTTTCAGAAGGACCAGGCTCTGATACCAATTGTTGAGAAATACTAAGAGGGGGGGGGTGAATCAGTATTTTGAGCTATCAATCGATTTTTCACTTTTATTTCACTGAAAATCTTAGTCTACTTTATAGAGACCAGTTGTTGTATATTGTTATGAAAACAGTAGTGCATCCAGAGATCTTATTATGAATTTCTTCATTCATCAGATGTCTTTTAACAGTAATTCAACAAAATAAACTAACACAGATGAATAGGACACATGAACACCAGGATTTAAGGTGGAAACCCAAATCGGGAGAAAACCACTGCTGATGTTGTCTCTGTCTTCAATGATTATTATTAAGAAAACATTCTACAACAATGTACTAGTGCAGACTCAAACTAGTACGCAGGCTTCTACCTGCAGAAGGCTACAACCTTCTCTCGTTTACCAGCCTTTCCTGGAAGGGAGCTTCAACCCCCTAAAGATAGCACCAGTTTCTACTGGCAGATTGCTACTACTGAAGGGTTTAACCCTCATACTCACTGCTGACCATGTTTCATTAATTTTCACACTGGATTAGGCAGTTTCATCTAGTGGTTATGACAGTAACAGGAATTATCTCAAGAGTAAACACAGATCTACAGACTGTCAGGCAGTTACCAAAAGGACACACATTAAACAAGTCAATAAACCTAGAGATGATGCCTTTGATCTCGTGGTTGTTGAACCCACAGCTAAGATCTCTCTTTCAATGTAGATCTGTAGCCTGACTTCCGCAAGGAGGTTCCTCTTTCCTCAAACCTTCCATGTTGCCTGCACAAATGACCTCACCCACTAGTAGATGTCCCTACTGTCAAAAAATGGCCTCCATGTCCTCCAAGAGGGACCTATGCAACCTATCACCGTCCTCCTTTGCCTCTGCCGAATCCCCTGTAGGAAGAGCATCGACCCCTTCTTAAGCCCATTGGTCCAGCACTCGTTCAATGCTCATCGGGTCCCAATTTATTGCTCGGAGGAAATCGGGCTCATGTTTAAAATTTGAATTAAACCTACACGCGCCCTTTTAAATCAATGGTCCTGATCATTTCTAGATTTGACAGTCTAGATTCACTCGCGATTTCGCATTTCGCGAAATCGGGGTTTTTTATGTCAAGTGACTTTGTCATTACAAAGTCCCGATCCCTGATGCCGATGTGCCCCTTTCCATGCGCTAGCCCTGCTGGCTATAGGCCTTGGCCTACATGACCATCTACACATGACCTTAGTCAAACCTCTCATCGGGGTTTTAGCATTTTCGATGTCACCATGCACATGCCTCCGGGATTCCCGATCCCTGATTTCCCGATGTGTCCCTACACATGCTGACAGCTGGCCCCCACTCATCGGGGTTTCGCGGATCGTGATTCAGAACTGCACAAAACTCTTGTCAGCGAGATCCCCGATTTCCCGATGAACAAAATGCCGACGGTACCTTGATCTTTGACACCTATCCCTCAGATGGACGGTCCCGATCCCTTCAGGATTTCGAGACTTTCGATGTCTCGTTTCCTTCGACCTCAGGAACTTCGATTTCCCGATGGCCAATATGCTGATGGTGCCTTGATCTTCGACACCTGTCCCTCATATGGACAGTCCCGATCGTCGATGCCTCTACTGACGTCACATGTGGTTTGACACGTGTTAGATCCTGCCACATGTCACTCTGATTCGTGACTTACATGTGCCTGAAGTGTTGAATCTGCCTGACACCTGGCATTCCCTGGTTGTGCCATGTGTCCCTTGCTGACGTGGTCTACTGTCATGAGTTGGATCAACGGTTCAGATGCAATCTTGGCTCAACGGCGGCGATTACATCGCGAAATCGCATATCGTGATTTCGGGGTTTTCGTTGTCATTGTTCATGAGACTCGTGAAACTCCGATTCCCAATTCTCCGATGAAGCCTCCTGTCTACATGTGGATGGTCCCGATCTCTGCTTGATTTAACGGCTGTGATCAAATCATGAAATCGCATATTTCGATTTCGAGGTTTTCGATGTCAATTGAACTAGACATTTCAAAGTCCCGATCCCTGATTCTCCGATGGCTTATCCCCCTCACAGCTTCTGCAGATCTGATGACTGTCGGGTGTCTTCTTCCAATCTGACGGCTCAGATCACTTCTTCTGCACACCAACTCCTGCACTTAACATCTGCACAGCTTCTCCTGATCCAACAGCTGTCGGGATTTCCGAGTGAGATCCGACGGCTCTCGGTCTCTTTCCTGTGCTTCTTGCACGTATAAGAACGCTATTCCTCCTGAGCTTATTCTCCTCGAATCCTTAAAGGATTTTGATGTCTGCTTCACTATTGTTCTTAAGCCAGCATCACTACTGTACTTTCCATCAATGACAAGTCTACGCTTCCTGTAAAAACAGTTCCAACAGAGTGTGCATGCAATATGATGAAAGGTAAGAATCTCTCGAATACATTTTGGGTTGAAGCCATAAATAATGCAGTTTAACTAAAGAAAAAAAGTCCAACATGGTGTCTTGATAATATTACTCCTTTTGAAGCCTTGTATTTTTCCAAACCTGCAGTTCATAATTTGAAAGTATTCCAAAGGAGAATAGGAAGAAATTGGGTGCTAAAGTCATTAAATGTATTTTCATAGGGTATTGTTCTGAATTCAAAGCATACAAACTATTTTATCCTTCTACTCACAAAGTGTTTGTGAGTAGAGATGTACTCTTCCATGAGCAGGAAGTAGGAAATCATGACAACAACAGTCATGAGAAATGGCATAGACTTCTTGATGAAGGAGTTAAATAACATCAACAACAACCATCACAGCAGCAACCACCAGAGTAGTAGCCAAAACTGCAACAACAACAAGAAGGACTTAGTGACAATGATATGGACACTTCAAGCAGTCAGATTTCACCTAGTGTTGAAGACAGATCTTCACAAAGTGTGGAGGAAAATAATCAGTTGAGAAGATCTTCACGACAAGTTCGGCTCCCTGAGAGGTATATAGACTATGCCCTAATGAGTATCATTTCAAATTTCATAGAATCCATGAGTTTTAAAGAAGCAAATGAACATGATGAATGGCGAAATGCAATGGAGGAAGAATATGAATCTATAATGAAAAATAATACTCGGGAATTGACTGAATTGCCTAAACATAAGAAGCCCATTGGATGCAAATGGATATACAAACCCAAGTTTAAATCAGATGGTAGTATAGACAAATATAAGGCTATATTGGTTGCAAAGGGGTATTCACAAACAAAAGGTATTAATTATGCTGAAACATTTGCACCAGTAGCTAAATTGAATACTATCATATTTTTAATTGCTTTAGATAAAAAGTATCATTGGAAGCTACACCAATTAGATGTTAAATTTGCATTTTTGAATGGTGAGTTAAAAGAGGAGGTTTACCTTACTCAACATAAAGGGTTTGTGGAACATGGGAAAGAACACTTAGTGTGTAAGTTAAATAAAGCATTGTATGGACTAAAACAGACACCTAGGTCATGGTATGAGAAGATAGACTCTTTCTTTCTTCAACATGGTTTTATGAGGAGAAAAAGTGATCCAAATCTGTATACCAAATTTGATGAGAAGGGGTATATAGTATTGATTTCCTTATATGTTGATGATTTAATAATTACAAGAAATGCAAGGAAATTAATTGATGAAATCAAGGAGCAGTTGTCACAAGTTTTTAAAATGAAAGGTCTTGGTGAGTTACATTACTGCCTATGACTTAAAGTTTGGATAAATGCAGGCCGAAATTTTGTTTGTCAGAGTAAGTATGTCAAAGAAGTAATTAAGAGATTTAAAATGGATCAGTGTAAATATTCTATTGTTCCCATGCAGTAGAATGTGAAACTTTCTTGTGATGATGGTTTGAAGGAGGTGAATGCCACTATGTATAGACAGATGGTGGGTAGGGGTAGTTTGAATTATCTCACCACAACCATACCTGATATTGCATATTCTGTGAGTGTGTTAAGTCAGTTTATGGAAAAACCTCAAGAAAGCCATTGGAATGCAACAAAGGAGGTACTTAGGTATCTAAAAGGAACACTTGATTATGGTATTAAATATATTGATGCATCTGATGTTGAGTTGACAGGTTACTCAGATTCTGATTGGGTTGGCAATTCAGATGATTGAAGATCAACCACTGGATATGCTTTTGGCATTGGATCTGGGGTTGTTTCATGGAGCAGTAAAAATAAGCCTACTATATATTTGTCTTATATTGAAGAAGAATATAAATCCTTGTCTGCAACAACTTGTGAAGTTGTTTGGTTGAGAAGACTTCTTCAAGATGTTGGAGAAGAAAAAAAGGAACCTAAAATGATCAAATGTGATAATCAAAGTTCAATCAAGTTGGTGAATAATATGATTTATCATGCAAAGACAATGCATGTTGATACTCAGGTTCATTTTGTTAGAGAAAAGTTGCAGTCAAATGAAATAGATCTTATGTATTGTAATACTTGTGAAAATATTGTTGATATTTTCACCAAGCCTCTTGGAAAGATTAAGTTTGAGTTGTTTAGGGAGATGTTAGGTGTAGAATTCAATCCATTCTCCATTAAGGGGGATACTTGGAAATAATGGAGCACTATATAGTTACGTAGATGAATTGTTGTAGTGTTTAATGTAGATCCTACTTTCCTGGTGTCAGTTGTAACCGCCTAAGTAGATTGGTTTCCCATATAATGATGTAATCAGTCTTCATTTAATAATGAGATAGTGAGCGTAGCCTCACCTATGTGTTATTTTCTCCTAATTCTAAGTCTCCCACCTTTACTTTACTCAATTTTCTCAAGATTACAAAAATTGACATTTTTACCATGTCAAGCTTAGCAATTAAAATTGTTGTTTTGACTAACCTGGACTCCATATGGAAAAAACCCTAACAAAATTTGTCTGACTGAGATGAAACTTGGTCCAAGGGTGTATGGGGTCTCATTCCATTTCTTTTGAGTACAAATACCCCTATCAAAATCCCAAGGACCTAGTTTTTACATTATTTATCAAAATTTAATTAAAATTAATTAATTAAATTACTCAAACTTAAGCAATTTTAATTAATTAAAAAAACCCTATCTAGACTCGATGAAATTTTGCAAAACTTCTAGAGATGTCTTACATGGTCATTTACATCATTCATAAACACTAGCCACCAAAGGATGACACCATTAGAATGTCTTTCACCACTTTGGAGGAATTATTTGTGGGAGTGAAAAACTCAAGAGAAATTAATAAGGCTGGTTAGACCAAATTAATAACCTGAGGAAAAAAACACTCAGTGAAAGGAAATCTCCTAATGAATAAATCCTAAGTAAACTGACCTAACTATGATCCATGCAGACCTATTACATTATTATCCCATGGAGGGGAACAAAAATTCCAATTACAAAAGAATGTGTTGAAGGCCAAAAATGCCTTGTAGAACCAAGAAGTCTCTGACTTGGTAGCATATGATGATGCATATTTTTATGGTACATGGATTTTACCCCATATTTGAATAGGTGGTCAACATATCGATCAACATGGGGATGTGTGTTTGATCTTCACACTTGGGAAGGAGAGCATACGAGAATCCATCATCTACAAAACATAGTGCTCATCAATACACAACATAAATATACATATATATGACAGATGAAATGCTATACACAAGAAGTACATAAATAAATAACCATTGTACAACATCATTAATCCAAAATGAAACTATGATACAAAAACAAACATCCAAGTACATAATAACATAATGAATGAAATAATACAAAACTAAAATAAAAGAGAAGGGTTAGAGATATGTTACAACCATCCATGCAATGGATGGAATGAAGCCACAAGTTTGTGAAAAATCCTTGTCCGAGATGAATCGCAGAAGACCCCTTCCCAAGTTTTATCAACTTGGAATTTTTTGTGAGGAAGAACCACCTAAGAATCATGCTCCTTCCTCTATTCAACCAAACGTGGGAGTTTGACAGGCCATGTAAAATTTTAATATTTTGTCGGTCATGACTGTCAAGGTGGAAGGCCAACCAATACTCATAATTATATGACATTGATCAAATAAAGTTGCCTTCCATTTTCCCATTATTCTTCATAAATTCATCGTTTGGTTGAGATGTTGAAAATGAACATGTCATAGGAACCATTACATTGTTTTCCTCAAGGTTGTCAAGGTTCTCCTTCAAATAGATTGGTTCCTTGGGAGGAGGGCGAGGACTTGAATTATCTAGATATTCAATAATTTCAAACTCAAAATCCCTGATCTCCTCAAAATCAGTAACTAGCTCATCCATGGATTCATCCGAAATTTCCCTATGAACTTCCTTATCTTTTTCATTGTGAAACTCAAGTTCAAGGGGGTTCAAATATTCAATACAAGTCTCTGTAAATTTATCTTCCATGATTTCCAATTGATCTTCCATGGCCATAAATTGTTCATCAATGGCCAACCACATGTCCTCAAGCTGTTTAGTATGGGCATACTGCATGTTCAGAATTATTTCTTTAAGATCCTCAATGGGATATAGTGGAGTATCTGTCTCTATATCTGAATTAATCGTTTATATATTTGGAAGATTTTTCCTCTTCCATTTTTCCATAAAAATATCAACCAATTCATTGTAAATTTCATCCCGATCATGCCCAAATATTTCAAAAAAGTCATGCAGAAAATCTCATATGGTCTTGATCGAATTATCCTCATGAAGAAGAAACCAATTACAAGTAGGTTTGTTACCCTCCAAAAGAGTCGAGGAAAACAATTGCATAAGAGAATCCTCATAAATAGATGGATTATACCAATCATCAATTAATTTCCAAAAGGCCTTAACATGAGCATAAGAATCACCACCATTATGATAAATAACTGAATTATCAATAACATATTTAGGTATAAAATTAGGATAACCAACTATTCCTGAAAAATAAAAAGGTTTTAAGAGGCAACTCATTAAAGAAGAAAAATATGGGACCCAAAAGATTGCTAAGGATCCAACAAGAAGGGAAACATGCTAACTTCATCCAAAAACTTTTTCAAGTTCAAGGATGAAGAAAAACAAGTCGTGAGTTTCTTCTTGAAGAATACTTTGTCAAATTATTTTTATGTGGAGTCGCCAGATGACCAAGTTTATCTCAAGTAAACAAGAGCATCAAACAAAGAAACAACAAGAAGGAAAACAAAAGTTAGATTATTAAGTTGAAACAAGAATTGGATATTAATGAGTGATTCATCTCCAAGATTTTTAAGCAGCCTACAAGGATTGATCCCTATAGTATACTTGATAGATTTGTTCAATGGATTCGCCACTTGAAGATAAAGAAAAAAAAAACAACCGATGCAAGTTAGAAAAAGAATTAGGAACTAATATTTATTGTTTAGTTATTAAAAAAATAAGTTAAGTCGTTTAGACTAGGGACAAAAGACTTATCTCCATCAATGACGCCAAATATGTTGTCATCCTTATACACACTTGAAAATGTGAGCTACTTCCTGCTCACTTAGTGTGTCCTTGGAGGCACAATGCCTAGGTTCAAATCCCACACTATAACTTTGAATTGAAACTCTTCCGTCTAGGCTTACTCCTAGGGAAGCCAAGGGGGTTAAACCCTAGTTTCTAGATGACATTAACGTTACGTTATAGGAGTTGGTTTTAATTAGTTAGAAGGTTGGGGGAAAATCTAGCCTATGATGCAAAGGAAAAAATGCAATGTGCAATAATTTAAAATGACAAGAAAGCCTTTTCATAGGACAACTAAGACTAGTGCCTAAGATTAGGTAAGGGGTCAGCTATAGTTTCGGGGAGGTTGATTACAAATGATTACACAATGTTAAAAATAAATAAACTACTTTACAACAAGATTAGATACAAATATTTACAACTAAATACAAGATGAATAGATGATACAAAAAGATACAAATCAAGATACAATGATTTACAAGATACTAACTAAATTCACTTGTATGTGCGGGAAATTGAAGATACTTAAAAGAAAACATTCACCAACACATCAAGCCTAGCATGCTCAATGATAGAGTGTCTCCCAAAGGGATGCACTACTCTATGTGACTGCATTCAATGGAAAATAAGTTCACACAAGATCTAAGAAGGAAGTTCCTCCAAAGGATGCACAACCTCTTGAGGGACCAAACCAAAGATATAAACACCAATTAACTTAAAAGACATCCTTGAAGGGAAAATTCCCAAAATCACAACTATGACTACTTAAATATTAATCCACAACACATAAATTAAACTTGCATGAAATTTAAGTGTGAAATGAAAGTTTATTGCAAGATTAATTAAGTGTCAACCACAAAAGTGATATACCAAGTTGATGCCCAAAGTTGTAGAGTGGATTAAGGAGTTGATTAAGTTGTTTAGTTAAGAGTGAATCCTATATAAGTGTCAACCCAATACTCCTCATGCTTATACCAAGTAACTTTTGGGTTCTCAAGAAGTATGGCAACAAGGCCTACCCTAGCTCCACAGGTCAGCCCAAGGGAAAAGAGTAATCCTAGAAAGGACACTGAGTGCCACGAGACCGTCCCCAGCCTATTACCTTCCATAGCTTCCTCTAGTCCTCATTTAAATGGAAACGTTGGGTCATTATAGGTGTCCTATTAAGTCTAGTTTATGATTATGCCTATGGACTAAGTTACTTTTAGTGTATAGGTGTGTAAAAGTGATATTTACTTTCCCAAAAAGTGTGAAAAAATGCCAAAACCGAAATATTTAACTTGCAAGAAAGAAGTTTTAAACCATAAGATTGTTACTTGAAAAGCATGGAAAGAAACTTAACAATAGCTTGCAATGAAAAAGAATTAATTTGTCTTAAACCATTATGACATGCCCATGATATTTTTCAAAAGATAGATTCTTGAGAGATAAAACTTGCAAAATGAAAGGAAACTCAAAGCATAAGATAGATCCTATGCCTCCATGGGCTTAAGCTAGCATTAGTGGTGTGAGATCTACTTCTATATTATTTTAATCCATTTATCACAACACATTATAAATAGACAACTAATCTAGCCTTACAATTTTTGGGGTTGGCTATGCCATCTTTACATCCAAGGTGTAGGCAACTAAAGAGTGAAAGAAAAACTTGAAAGGAAAAACCTAAATACAAACCACTCACAATGGCACAAGGTGGAGACAAGCTTTCATATTTTGTCCCAAAGGGGGTTGGAAAAATAAACAAACTAAACTAAAGTAACCCAACCACACAACCGTGTCCTAATGACAAGTGGGGCAAGGAATAAAAAAAGTTGTTGAAAAATTAAATGAGAATGCAAGCCACTTGGGGACCCCTTTGGGCTTACTACAATGCTTAGAAAAGATAGATAAAAGGTTGGATATTGTTACCCAATCAAAGGAGGGGTCCTTTGTGTGATTTTGTGGCTGAAAATGGGCAGAATATGCCCTTAACCTGGCGAGAACCTACAAAAACCAACAAACTATTGCTTGCTGGAAATGTTGCAAAACACATAAAAAAGTTAAGAAAATTTTTGTTAGGAATTTGAGTTAGGTTATGAAGGAGAGCTTCCAACTTGAAGCAAACCTTACAAACTCTTGAAGCAACCTGCAACTTGTGAAACCAATGTGAGATTAGAAAAATAGTTGATAAGATAAATAAGTAATACAAACTAATTTTCACTACTTACTATCCTACTCAAGTAGATCTACAACTACACTATTGTATGATCTATCCAAACAAACTAATTTGCTTTAGATATTTACTCTATATCTCAAATAAGAAAAATGCAAGGAACAATATCACCTCCCAAGTATGTGCACCAATTCAAAATCTCAAGAACACCAATATCTTCCAAATTTTTTTCTTATTAACCAAATGAGGAGGGTGCACCAACTAATTGCTACAAGCTCCTCTCCAAAATAGAGCAAGAATGGAAGATGAGAGAGGGATGAGGGAAGAAATTGGTAGCATAACAATAGCCCAATATATGGTGAGAAATGAGTGAGGGAGGGCTCTTATTTATACTTGGGAAGGAAAAGTTACCCCTCTTGGATGAGATCCAAGTGTCAAAATCCATGTCAAAGTGAGAATATCAAGAAGAGGGGGGGGGGGGTAGTGTGGGAAATATCTAGGGTTTTTGCATGGATGGATGAAGTGGAAATGAGTTGGAGTGAGTTGGAAAGGCTTTGAAAAATCAAATTATGATTTTTAGGGTTTATGGAGGCTCACCAAGGGATAAAATAAGTCTCCCATTAATTTTTTTATTATTTTTTTACTTTTTGGAGACTTTCTAGAAGGGGGGCACACCTCTCTAAGGAAAGTGATGTTTTTGCTTAATGGGTAGGTCAAGGGGTTATGTGAGGGTTGGAAAAGGTTAGAAATATTTTTTCTCATAATATCCCACCTTTACTTTACTTAATTTGCTCAAGATTACAAAAATTGGCATTTTTACCATGTCAACCTTAGCAATTAAAATTGTTGGTTTGACTGACTTGGACTCCATATGGACAAACACCTATCAAAAGTTGTCCGACTAAGATGAAACTTGGTCCAAGGGTGTAGGGGGTATCATTACATTTCTTTTGAGTAAAAATACCCCTATCAAAATACCATTGACCTAGTTTTTACATTATTTATCAAATTTTAATTAAAATTAATTAATTAAATTACCCAAACTTAGGTAGTTTTAATTAATTAAAAAAAACCTATCTAGACTCGATGGAATTCCACAAAAATTCTAGAGATGTATCACATGGTTATTTAAATCATTCCTAAACACTATCCACCATAGGAGGACACCATTAGAATGCCTTTCACCACTTTGGAGGAATTATTTGTGGGAGTGAAAAACTCGAGGGAAATTAATAAGGTTGGTTAGGCCAAATTAATAATCTGAGGAAAAAAAACACTCAATGAGAGGAACTCTAATAATGAATAAATACTAAGGTAAATGACCTAACTATGATCCATGCAAACCTATTACATTATTATCCCACGCAGGGGAGCAAAAATTCCAATTACAAAAAAATGTGTTGAAGGCCAAAAATGCCTTGTAGAACCAGGAAGTCTCTGACTTGGTAGCATCCGATGATGCATATATTTATGGTACATGGAGTTGACCTCCTAGTTGAATAGGTGGTCAAAAGGTCCCTTCCAACAGTTCCTTTCTTCCCACACACTTCTTCTCCACGTATTCTTAGATAAAAAAATCTATCTTGACAAAGAAAAGCACTAGCCAACCAACAAACTCCAAAAACTTCAAGCTACAAAACTCAAGAAATTTCCAACTAAGAACTAGCCAACCCAATCAAACTTTCCCCATGAGAAATATTGTCCTTTTATAGGCTGAAAAGGATAGGGTGAGAAGGTTAGGATGATCCCATGAGATCAGGGACGCGACTCAGATCCAAACCAATTGGAGGCCACCTCACGCTCAAAGCTTCTCTTCTAGAAGGATTAAGAAGATTCTCTTTTTCCTTCGTATGAAAAATCATCACACCCTTAATACTGAGAAGAGTGTGACGATGTCATAGGCCACTGTGGTGCAACCTACGACGATCCTAGATCATCGCATCCTTAACACTAAGCAAGGTGCGACGATCCATTTTTCTAATGTTTTTGACAAAGGAAAAGTATAATTCCATCTCTCTAGGAAAATGTATCTTCATTCTTTTTTAGGGATTCATGCCATTGATCCTTCTCAAGACAAAATATAGGTTTAAATCATTAACAGTCATAAGGGTGATGAAAATAATGTGTAATAGTTGGTTATCAATCTTACCTTCCACTTCAAACATGGGGGATTGATACTCCACTTGATTGTTTCCCAAGTCTACATAGATCCATGGCATGTTTCGTCCCTATATATGATATTTGTTTTATGCCTGGAATAGCTCGTTGGAAAGATCTCTCTGATTTTTTTAATTAAGCTACAGAGACTCAGTGTACCAAAATTTCATCCAATGCTCGTGACTTTTGACTGCCTAAAAATGTCGTTTAGGCCCTCAAAATTGCTATGCAAGTTGAGGACCTTTGAAAACTAGAAACATTTGTAAAAACATTGTTTGTTTTACTATTGTAATAATATTTTAATCTACGATGTGGATCTCAAAATCATGAGTAATATTAGTCATTGATCTGCTAAACCTTCTCTAGGCTCGTGGATGAATCTCCATTATCGATCACCCAAGTTAAAGTAATATAGACTGTTGATCAACGACCCATTGATGATCAAAGATTTACTTTAGATACACAAAACATCTTTCCCATTTCATCGACCCAACCATTGGGCATGGGAAATTTCCTTTGACAACCAGTTTTCCAATACATCATTAAATTGGATGACTTGACCATCAATCATCAACCCTTCCTATTGGCATATGAAAACACTTCCTCAATTATGTCGACCCGACCATTAGCCATCAAAGTTTTCTTGGATGATGTGGCAAGTAAGTTGACATGGAATAGACACATGTATGACGACATGACAACATAACTGATATGGCATGACACTTTAATGATGGCATGGAATAACATGTGCATGTTGACGTGGCATGACACATCACCACCTATTTCCTTCATCGGTGATTGAAGAATTATCTTGGATGAACCAAACACCTCGCCAATCTCGTTGGTCCAATCATTGACCATCAAAGATTTTGGTGGTGGATGAAACACTTCACCAAACTTGTCAATTTGACCATCAGTCTGCTCCACTATCCCAACTACTGAAAATGAATCTCAGTCGTCGTTCTGCTTCACTTTGCAAACTGACGAAAATGAATCTCGATCATCAATTTGCTCCACATTCAAAATTGTCGAAAAAGAATCTTGACCACTGATTTTATCCACTTTTGAAAATATGAAAAATGAATCTTAACCATTGATTTTCTCCAATTTCCAAACTTCCAAAAATGAATCTCGGTTTTCGATCTCCTTCATTTTCGAAACTACTAAAAATAAATCTATACCATCGATCTGCTTCATTTTCGAAACTACTAAAAAGGAATCTCTACCATCGATCTGATTCATTTTTTCAAGCTGCCAAAAATCAATCTTGACCGTCGATCTGCTTCATTTTTCCAAACTATCGAAAATGAATCTCCACCATCACTTTGCTTCATTTTCTAAACTACTAAAAATGAATCTTAACTGTCAATCTTCTTCATTTTCCAAACTCTCAAAAACTTATAAGTTTTTGGGTCAATCTACAATCAATCTGTGCCATTGATTTCAAATCAAATGCAATCTCGACTCTTGATCCATCAAACTTTTCCCAATTCTTCAACAACAATTAAAACATGAATTTTGACCTTCCAAGCAAAATTTTAACTCTACAATCTATATATTAACACCCTTGATCATATTTAAGAGAGTTCTTAGGAAAAATTTAAACTAAATCATTTATAAATTTGGGGATTTCACTCCAGTTTCATAATTTCCCCCAAATCCATCACAAAACAAAATTCGTAACAATGAATTTTACCAAATTCACACTATTTCTTGGTCTGTATGGGTCCAGTGTTGAACCATAAGCTATTATACCAAAGTGTAACACTCTGCAACTTAATTAGGGAATATTACATGTGGAAATACTCATAAATAAATAAATAAATAAGTGATAACTAATTTACTGTAGCTTACCGCTACAAATTACACACATATTTGACAATTTGTTTAATACCATTAATTAAATGCATATACAACATGCTAAAATTGGAATTAATGCAGTTTAAATAACTCAAGAAAGTATAATATAAATTTTTATTAAACAAGTAGTGGATGCACAACCATTAAGATCGTAAATATAACATATAAAACAAATAAAACACTTATCTTTTAAATCAATTGTGCAACTAGCTACTTGGGACAGGGGTTCCACCCAACCATAGACTTGTTGTTCCAGATATCAACAATAGGTCACCCCTAATATGGGGATATAAATCCACAAAAGATGTTGGTCTCTCACTATCCACTCATAGCTCATAAAATCCCACAACACACATATATTCTCCTACATCTATCATGATTTTCCGCCAACTCTCTTTCTCTCGACCTACCAAACTCAAGGAATGTACCCCTTCACTACTCTCAATCCATATGGTATCCATTTCATTTATGACGGTCTCTCTGGCACATGTAACCAAGAATATCACTATTGGGAAACTCAAGGGAGCTCACTAGTAGGAAAACTACCAGTTAAAATAACAACAATCACTTGTTATTACAATGCAACTCACACAAGAGTTCACTCTTTATGCATGAAAACCTAGATCTGCAATATTCTTATCCAAATACACTATAGAATTCTCCCTCCATGGTTTATCTATCTCTAATTCTCTTCTTTTTCGTTCTCTTCTTGTTGTTCATGCAAAACATGACTCCCCAAAAATGGTTCTCTCTTCCTATACATATTTTCTTCTCTTTGATTTATTTCTTGACTTACACTATTTCCCAAACTTATTGTACTCATTCACATTCTCCCAGTAAATATGGGATGTGACTTCTCACACCTAACCTCTCACATGTGTTCAATGGATTAGCTTTGGAATTCTCAACAACAAAATAGAAGGTTCATATACCAATAGTAATTTTGAGGAAGTGGGTTGAATTAATAGACATGGGTGATTCCCCCTTAGACCCCTTCTTAGACACTCATATACATTCCCCTCTCTTTTGGATTAAATAATCCCCCATCTTCGTCCATATCCCCCAGAAATTGCCATCACATTTTATTTATTAAAATTAAGAAATACAATTTGCATATAGATTGCTTGGTCGTGGCCACATTTCATATCTACATTATTCATTAACTAAACTAGGGATTATAGTAGGTACATTACATCCAAGTTCACTTCTCTCTTTGAATGGGAAACCTTTGGAAGAGAAAATCTCAAGTACAAAATGATTCTCAAGAAAAAAATATTCCATGCTCTCTACTCCTATTTATAATATTTCAATATTATAGAGAACATTATAGAGGAATATCTTTCTAGAAGTGGAACCCTCTATTAAGTATTCTTACATTAGACATGTTGACATTATTGAATTATCCTTATTTACTAATGTTGGCCTTTATTACATAGAAACCGTATGTTTATATCTACTTGTGGGGTTAGATAGGTTAGGACCCTAATAAAGACTTCCTTAAACTGCAAGCAAGTGAAGAATCATGGAAATATCCCTATGGATGCTCCATATATATCTCCTCACCAAGGTATCTACGAATAAAGGAACTCTTCACATCCATGTGGTGAACCTTCCAATGTCTGGCTACTACAATGTCTAGAACTAGTCTGATAGATTCCATGTTTGCAATAGGTGCAAAGGATTTTGTGTTGTCAATCCCATGAATTTGTGAGAATCCATTAGCTACAAGATTATATGTGTACTTGCTAATAATCCAATCTACTGCCATCTTATTCTGGTATATCCATCTACAGTGAACAAGCTTCCTACTAGGAGGAAGTGGAACCAACTCCCAAGTTTGATTTTCGATGAGGGAATCATATTCCTCATCCATAGTAGCCTACCAATAGGGTTTTCCTAAAACATATGGATAAGAGTGAGGATATAATTTAGATACCGTGTAGAAATGAATAGGAATCAAAGGATTGTTCAAAAATAGTTCTCATGGAGCACCCTGAAACTAAGATCTAGTCCATGTATATGTTGGATCACCAACTAAATATCGTGTTTCCTATAGATTCTATTGAGACTAAAATAGTATAGGTTACAAATATTCAATAACCTTAACATCTATATCACTTTTTCCACCACCATCATCTAAAATATGATCTAAATCAAAAAGGCATACATCAACTAGAATCGGTGGATTTGCAATGGGTTCCTCCTGAAGTTCATGCATGGGGATTTCTTCAAATTTAACTCTTCTATCACTAAAGATATTTTATGTAATAGGGTTCTCACACCATAAATTTCTCACTTCATTACCATGGATCATAGGTAAATTATGAGATCACTTTGGAATGAATTGGAAAAATTATATATCATGGATAGATGATCTTCTATCCTGAAAACAACTCGTGACCCGTTGGAAATATCTGAAATCAATATTGAATACAGAATTAAAAACACTTGATTTCCATATCGTAAATGTGTGATATGATATATGGATAGTAAATGTTTTGGTAGTGATGGTACATGCAGTACATTTTGAAAATACCCACCATCTAGATCAATCCTACCTTTCCCACATACTGGAACATGTCATCTCACATGAGAATGTGGGGACCAATGCAAGGCTCAAAAGAAGTGAAGGAATCTCATAATTATTCCATGTGATGAGAGGCACTTGAATCAATAATATATATGTTTGATAAATAAGGAACAACAACCAAGGCATCACATTCTTTTCATTCACCTCGATCATTAGGAGGCTTTTCAACATCCTTTTTCCTCACATTTTTTGGCATTGCTAGATTTTTCTACTAAATATTTTGTGCCATCTCATTTATGATATTCATCATGCATGGATTATTGAGATGAAAAAATATATTACATTAGTTGCACTTTGATTTTCCCTTCTTCCCCCCCCCCCGCCTTCCCCCGGGAAGGGGGTTTGGAGGTATCCTCGTTGGATTTAGGATTTGGACCCTTTTTCCAATCTAGGTATTTATTACCTTTGTTTTTCTTGTATGTCTTGTTACTTGTCTTAGCTACCTCATTTGATACAAGAGAATGGGCCTTTGATGACTTGACGAAACTCATTTGAACTATCATGTCATATTATTTAGTGAATATGACAAGAAAATAATCCAAGGATGGCATCTTACATGTAGCTCCCATATTTATTTCTCTAGTATAGAACAAAGATACATACACTAAGTATTGTGAACCTAGTTTTGAGATAATAGAGAGTATAATATACTCCTTTGTATTCTCAATCTCACATAAGTTGAGCTCAAATAAAAAGGATTTAATCTTAGTGAAAAGTTCCTAATTAGTGTTAAATTTATTGATCTAGATGGATACTCATGGCCACCCACATGTTCCACTAATTCATAATGGTTCCACATCTTGGTAGTTTTTCTGCATTTTTTCGGGTCCCAAACTTTCAAGGTTGTTTTGAGGCCCCAAATGGTGTTTTTTTGGCATGTAAGTTCCTAGAATATATTTAAAAGAATATTTTAGGCCGGAAGTAATGTGTACTGCTATACTATACCTTTGTTGATGAACTATCGAGCACCCTAAACAGAGATCATATGCAAAATTTTCACCCTTGGGAAGTTGATGTATCAACTAACCACATTGGGGCCCACAAAGCTTTTGGAATTTAATGTTTTGGGGTTAGGTTTTTGGATGTTTAGTGTTTTCTCATTGATTATTTATGTTAAAATGCATTTTCGGCCTCTTTATAATCATCCTCTTGCAAATGAGAATAGTTGACACATCTCTCTCTTAAGAGATAAGATACCACCATTCTAGCTAGCTTGTGTGATTTGCATTTTACAATGTTTTGTATTCCATATAGTCATTAATAGAATCTAAGTCTAATTGTATTACTATGTTTGTTGCAATAAATCTATTTATTTTCTTTCTATATCTCTACCTTCATGTCATTCTCAATATAATCTGGATCAGTGGTATCAACAATATACTCTTTGTTTTTTCTCAATGCATGTCCCCGATGAGGTTAAGCTATCGAGAGTTGGGTCTCAAACTACTTGAGATTGGGGAAGAAAACTCTAATATGCCCAATTATCCTCCGATGGAAAAAGAAAAGAGAGATAATGGAGCATGATATTGTATCAAACTGTTGCTCGAGGAATCCCTAGTGAAACAAAGGAAAGAGATGATGGATCATTTTTCCCAGAGCCTTCAATAGTTTCCAATGAAAATGAAGGCACATTCAACCCACAATCACTTCAAATGTGAGACACCCTTTAAGGTACAACTTAAGTTTGATATTCCTTTATTTGAAGGCCAAATAGACATGGACACTTTGGAAAAATGGTTAAGTCTTCTAGAGGGTTATTTCTCTATCCAAATTTTTTCCAATACTGAAAAAATCACTTGCGCACTCCTTAAATCCCTTCCCCATGTCATAGATTGGTGGGAGATGTACTATGAGAAACATGCAATAGATGATTCTGCAATTTTTTGGACAGGACCAATTTTGGAGTCTTTTTTTGATGCGCTCAAGGAGAAATACTTCCCTATTAGAAACTATCATGACCAGTACATGAGATGGACCACTTTGCATCAGAAGAGAGACTAGACAGTGTTGGAGTACAACACCATCTTCCATACCTTGTTCATAAATATGGGTATTTAAGACTCCTAGTGGAACATGGTTCTAAAGTACTACAGTGGAATACATAGGTACATCCAAACCAATATGGAGTTCCCGTACATATCCTCACTAGGGGTCACTTACCAATATGTTGTCAAGATCAAGAAAAATTTCAAGCAAAAGAATAAGAGGGATTTCAGTTCTTCAAACCCATCACAACATAAGCACACTAAAGTTGTCCCTAACTCCCAAAGAAAAGAATATAGAAAGGATGTTCAACACAAGAAAACTACTCCAAGCCACAAGGAAATAAGGATAATCAGAAGTCAAAGAAGGACACTGGAAAGTGGTGCAAGCTCCAAAAAATCCCTTGGAACAACACTAATAAATGTCGCTCCAAACAGTCATTGTTTATTGAGACAAAATCCTCATATTTGGATGTTGACTATGACTTTGATTTAGAACCATATAAGGGGAAATATATCATTGACATAGAACCCATTATCACCATCACTACCACAAAGGTTCAACCAGAGGAACTAGAAGAGCATGAAGAAGGGGAGCACCTCTTCCACTCAAAAATGTGGGTGAAGGGGACCCCACTCCATTTCATTGTTAACATAAGTAGTCATAAGAACCTAATATTAGGATAGGTCGTTAAGATATTGAACCTAAAAATGACATCTCACCCTCATCCATACAACATCGGTTGGATCTACAATGGATGAGAGATCTGTGTCAGCCAACAATGTCTCATGCACTATGCCATCAAACCCTTCAAAGATGAGGTATTTTGTGATGTTTCCCCCATTGAAATTTGTGATGTTCTTTTAGGACAACCATATATGTGGAAGTCTCTTGTTGTTTATGAATGAGAGAACAATTTATATGGTTGAAAATATTATTATCAGACCTTTCCAATGGTATATGGAATTCCCTATAACTCCCTAGAAATGAGGAGATGTGATTTTTTCTTTCCAACAACCAAACCAAAAAATTGAAGTCATCTCAGCGAGTGTTTACAAGTTGACCCTAAAAGTGGGGACAAAATCATTATAAACATAGGATATATTTTCAAATTTGGAAAGAAACCAAGAAAGAGATCAATCCTAAGGTGCACAGAAGTGATATGAGGTGTGCTAAAGGTGTTGGGGTATCTTTCTAAGTCTAAGGTATTTCCTTGAGGTCTTTCTTGTTCTTAAGGTGCACTATGAAGGAATGAAGGTATGTGATGTTGTCTTATGCATTATTTTTAGGTTGTGATGTTGCCATCATAGATGTTTCCTTCAATGAATGTTTTCATTAGTGGATTTTTCCCTCAATGGATGTTGTCTGTAGTGAATGTTTTCATCAATGGATTTTGTTTTTATTGGATGTTGTCGTCAATGGATGTTGTCATCAGTGATTAGATTTTGCGAATGATGTTATGAGGATTTATATGGTTTGAATGATTCTTTATGGAATCAACCATGCAGGTAAAGTCAAAGTTACTCTATGTATGAATATATTGGATTGGTTTCTATACATATATTATTGATTTGGTGCTTAGGTGAATGGATTGGTGTCTCCAGTAGGTTGGTGCTTGCAAATATTGTTACAGTAGGTAGGTACTTACAAGTTCTGCTAAGTTGGTGCTTAGTTGAGGAGATTGATGTATCTAGGAGGTCGGTTCCTAAATCTTGTTAATTTGATTCTTGGCTAAGGAAATTGGTGTCCCCATTAGGTTAGTGCCAATGATATTTGTAATAGTCAGTTGGTTCCTACAGGCATTTATAAAGATAAGTTTTATGGTTTTCTCCGGATTGGGTTTCCATGTTAAACTTTTTGTGCATTATGATTTGAGTTTATATGTGATTATTGTTTCTTAGCTAATGATTGGTTCATGAATGGTTAAATAAAGTAAAAATTATCTTATACCGATTCACCTTCCCCTCTTAGTATAAGCATAAATTCAATAATTGGTATAAAAGCGGGTTCCTTTAGAAACAATTTAACGAATGGAAGGTAGATATTGAGAACATATGGATTGTAAAGAAGAATATCTCTCCAAAACCATGGAAACAAACCTTGTTTATAATCAGAAAGAAAAACTAGATTAATAAGAAGAGATCTTGAAGAAAAACTCATCAGTGCCTTAGAAAAAATAACCAAGCTTAAGAAAAAGAAGAAAAAAAATCATTTTCATAAATATGAAGAGGAGGATCATGATCTTGAAGAAATAAAGAAGACAATTATCATCCTGAAAAATCAACTAGAAGAAGAAAAAGGGATAGAAAAAGTGGTGAGAAGGCAGCTAAAAGAAAAGGAAGAAAATTGCAGGAAGTAGAGGTTGAAATCGTTTCCTTAAGAAATGAACTAGAGAAAATAATCAATCAATTGAATAGAATATTGAATTTTGGAAAGAGTACTGAAATAGTAGACAATATTCTTAATTTCCAAAGGTCACCATTCATCAAGATAGTTATAGTTCTTGGCTACGACGAACAAAAAAACACCCCCAAGGGAGATACAAGCATTAAGGTCACAAAGCCATCAGAAAAGGAAATGAAGAAAAGTCTAAAAGCTATGCCAATATTCTTAAAGGCTCCATAAAAAATGAAAGAAGCATAGGAATGAAAGTGATGACCAACAAAAACCTGATTCTTCTCAAAAGAATAACAAGAATGAGTTTAGAAGAGTTTTTCCACTAAGAAGACCTTTCACAAATCGGTACCAAAATATCTTTCTTGGCTATTGTTTTTATTTCAATAATTTTGGTCATAAGGCAATATATTATAGAGTTTGTGCAAGAAGTGACCATGTGAGAGATAGAAATAGAGGTTTTTATAAGAACTCAAAGGATGATTACGTGAGAAACAAAACCATAAGTTCTCATGGGTTTGCTAATAGAAACTACAATTCATTTTCTCCCCTACTTGATTACAATACTCAATGTTATAAGTGCAATAACTATGGGCAAATAAAACGTTACTATAGAATAAGTATAGTCATAACACCTAAGCAAAACAAGGAAGAATATGTTCTTACCAAGGACAGAGAAAAATACTCATAGGTTTGGAAGAAGAAGAAAAACAATGAAGCGAGGAAAGATGAAATTGTTTGTTATGAGAAAGGATGTGATAAGCTAGATGAATATGGAAGGGAGATTCATTGTTTTTATTCTCACTTGAGATATGTACACCCCATTTATAGAAATGGTAAGGTTGGGACATTTCCTTGTGAAAATGGAAATTCAATTTTATTGTACTCTTTTGAACAAGAGAAGTCATTTGATTGGTCCTTATTAGAAAAGAATGAGCAAGCAAAAACATATTCAAATAAAGTCAATACTAAAGCCTCACCTTGTTTAGTAGATCAATGTCATGACTTTCGAGTGGAAGGTTAGATCAATAAAAACAATCAAATAAAAGGATTTGTGTTGGATACTTGTAGCAAAGACACCTTGGATAATGATATATTAGATATATACTTTTAAATTTCACATTGGAGTGCTTGAAGGGAAGCACAAGATCATGGGAGAAAACCATTTTCCATTGATGTCAAAGGGGGAGAAGTTGATATAGAGGAATAATTGTAGTCACAAGGAGAGTTGCAAACCAGGGGAGTATTACAAAATTGACTAAGGGTTTCCATCAATGACAAAGAGGGAGATTGCTAGAAATATTTTTTTCATTTATGTCAAAGACAAGGGGAGCCTACATATGTCCAAGATAAATATTACAAGATGGATATTGTTGAAAGTATTATTTTTGTTTAGTTTGGAAACCCTATATTTGAAGGAATTTTTACCCTACATACCTATCTCAAATGGAAACACAAGTTGTATTTTTTATAAATACTATTCTGATATCTTTCCAAAAATATATTCCATTCCCTCTAACTCCCTAGGAATGAGGACATATGAATTTTTTTGTCGAACAACCCATCCAAAAAATTGAGGTCAACTCAGCCAGTCTTTAAAGGTAGGCCTAGAAAGTGGGGATAGAATTACTATAAATACAAGACAATGTTTTTCATTTGGAGAGAAACCAAGCAAGAGATCAAGTGTGAGGTACGCATAAGTGATCTGAGGTGTGATAAAGGTGTGGGGGTGTATTTTTGGTATGCAAGAGAAGTCTAAAGTATTTTCTTGAGTTATTTCTTGTTCTCAAGGTGCACTGTGAAGAACTAAAGGTCTATGATGTTTTGTGCACTATTTCGAGGTTGTGATATTGTCGTCAGTGGATGTTGTTTTCAATAAATGTTTCCATTAGTGGATGTTGTCTTCAATGGATGTTTTCATCGATGATTACAATATGGGAATGATGATATGAGGCTTTCTAGGGTTTAAAGGATTATATGTGGAGTGAAGCATGCAAGTGAAGTCATAAGTACTTTGTATATGTGTTGAAATAATGTAACTGCGAAGAGCATTCTTATTATTATTGGATTAAATCCCCATTGCGGATTAATCATGTCATTATTATTATTGTTTTTATTGGATTAATCCCCATTGTGGATTAATCATGTCGGTAATTGTATAAGGATCAAATACCATTTTGTGGATTGGTCATTGGACAATTACAAAGGGCAGAATAAGAAGTCGGCCCCAATAGTTATTATGGAAGACCCATAATTAATTAAAGGTGGGTTTACCCACCCAGAGAGAGAGGTCATCCCTACCAGTTGTGACCTTTCACACGTGCCATAACTTGTATAAATGCAGGAGGCTAGCACCTCATTTGAACACAACTCACTTTCTTAGTTTGAGAGACAAGTTTTGATCTGTTACCGGCAAAGGAGAGAGGGAGAAGAGTGGTGCATCTCTTGGGGAGGACTTTCTTTATTGGTTTGAGTTATCTCTTGAACATTGTATAAGCTATTTATGATAAGGAAGTTTTTGCTGGGTTTTCTTCCCCTAGAGGGTTTCCCAGGATAAATGTTGTGTCTCTTGTGAATGTGTATTTCTCAGTGATCTTGTTCTTATTATGCTCTTATCTATTGAAATGAAAAGAACTATAATAATGGCATAAACATTAACATGGTATTAGATCCAACCTAAAGGAAGCATATTTCACAAGAGGAAAAATGTCACTGTTGTCGTACCCAAAAATTAGGGTTTTGCAAAAGTGAATCTTTTCAGCTCCCTAACCACCTAGAAAGTTGCACCCTCCCTCGAGGATCATTTTGGCACTTAGAGCACACCTTTTCAGTGGCTAGATCTCCCATAAAGTGAAACCCTAGTTTCACAAAGTACCAGAAAACCAAAAAACCAGAGTACCACAAGTACCACAAGTACCAGAGTACCAGAAGTATCAGAAAACTAGAAGCACCAATCCAAAAATCCGCAGCTCAAGTTTGAGGGGGTAAAAGTTGGATTTTCAA
>ML785446.1:615450-675441 GCA_009831015.1 Picea engelmannii
GATGAGATCGTTTTCGCAATCTTTTTCTGATTCTCAAGGTCGCTTGATGGTGCGAGAGAAGAGCATACTCAAGATTGTTACTTGCAACTTCTAGTCCCGAATGTGAGTTTAGATGTGATTTGATGTTCCACTTAGATTATAAATCAAAGCAAGCCATCCACGTGGAAAAAATCAAAATAAGGGAAAAAATGATTTTTATCCACCTAAGTGCCTATGTTTGTTTGACTATCCCCTTTATAAGTTGAGGGGTCTAAGTGGTGCAGTATTTAGAGAATGCATGACATCATTCTTGAGAAGGAAACTGACTTTCCCCACATCAAAAAACCTTACAATGTAAAATTTTGTTCCAATGTGCGGCTGTCACTGTAAACAGAGGCGCGTGCGCGTGGGAAAGAAATGACAGTTCTAGCACATGCGTGCGCCTGTGGGGTGGAATACCCGTGTGCTTGTGATCGTGACTGAAAAAATAAATTCCGGATAAATTTCCCTCGATTCTCCTGTGAATCGACTGTCTCGCAGGTCGGCAGAGACCGGTTTGAGTCCCTGCAAGTTAATAAAACAAAAAGGAAAGCGAATTAAACCCAATTGAGGGAGGATTTGATACCTAAAGTCCCCAGTGGAGTCGCCAGTCTGTTCGCGTTCGAATCGTCACCGGGTGAGCAAAAATGGGAACGCTAGCATGCCCTGTTGGGCTTGGCAAGGCAGAACAGGATGCTGTGGAGCAAAAAGGGTTAACAGAAACAGAAACAAACTATAATCTAACTACGGACTGAAAGCAAATAACACTATGACAATAAACAAAGAACATCAAACATCAGACAAAGGTGTCATCAATGGTTTCAGGCAGGTGCTTTATTGAAACCAGAGCGCACACAGAAGAGAGGGACTAGGGGTTCCTTCTCCCTCCAGCGGAAGGCTCTTCGGGGCCCTCAACACAATGCTTTCCTTACAACTGAATAGAATTGAACTGAGTGATGAAAGAACTTTGGGTTATACTGCTGATGAATTGTTTGTCAAAGGCTAAGATCTGAATCATCTGGACAGCGTAATGATGCTTCGAATTCCCTGTTGAAACAGTGAGCCCTCACAGCCTTTTATAGCAGTTTCAAGGGCGGTCTTGTAACCTTCTCCAGGTGTGAATAGGGGCGCATTAGGGTTCATTTAATCCGCCATTTTTGCAGAGCCGACTCTGATTTGAGGGTCAAATCACCTTGGGGGGCGGTCTGTAGGTGGTCGAGAGGCCGACCTATGCAATTAATGCGCCGTATTAGCAGATGCGCAGCTTTTTGTGTGGACAATTGTGCGTCGGGCGCGCATGCACGCATAACACATTTTTGTCCTGCACATGTGCGCGCACATCAAGCTGATGTAAAGCGCCCTTCAATTTTTGGTTACTTTGTATAGTCTTTTTTTCCCTTCTGGAGTGCTGTGAAATTAATTCAGTGCCATGAGTGACTTCATTGCTGTTTTAATGATGTGGAGTTCTTGTCGCCATGTGCAGATGAAATTTCAGTGATAACAACTGTCATGGAAGCGAAGCTGAAGCTGCTAGTCGATACTTCATTAGATTTGATAGATGCCACTTTGTACAGACAGATTATTGGATCTCTGATGTACCTGATGAACACCAGACCAAACATTTGTTTTGCATTGAACAGCTTGAGTCAGTTTCTGGTAGAGCCCAGACGTGTTCACCTAGTGGCTGCAAAACATGTGATGAGGTACCTTAAAGGTACAGTGGATTATGGTCTCAACTATGATGGAGATCATGAATTCATATTGAGTGGATATACTGATGCATACTGGGCAGGAAGCGTTGCTGACAGAAAAAACACTTCCAGATGTTGTTTCAGTTTGGGTTCAGCTATGATCTCGTGGCAAAGTAGGAAGCAATCCAGTATTTCTCTCGGCACAATGGAAGCAGAGTACATTGCCGCATGTTCTGCTAGCTGCGAAGTTATATGGCTTCGAAAGTTGTTGACATGCCTACTTGATTTGGAGATGAGATCAATTGTGATTCTATGTGACAATCAAAGCTGCATTAAAATGATAGAGAATCATGTGTTCCACGACAGGTCGAAGCACATAGAGATCCGCTATCATTTCATCTGTGACATGGTACAGAGAGGAGCCTTGATGCTCCAGTACATTAGCACGAATGAACAGGTTGTTGATGTGTTGACTAAGCCTCTATCTCGTGTAAAGTTTGAACACTTTCGAGATAAGATTGGTATAGTCCGAAAGGACCCTCCCTGAAAGGGGGAGTATATGTATTCCTTGCTTCTGACCTCGCTGTTAGAAGTAAAGCAAGATGAGTCATGCTTATGACCTCGCTGTTAGACATAAAGGATGACGCTGTGTGATCCTTTCTTCTGACCTCGATGTTAGACGTAAAGAAATATGAGTCATGCTTCTGACCTTGCTGTTAGACGTAAAGCATGATGTTGTGTGATCCTTACTTCTGACCTCGCTGTTAGACATAAAGCAAGATGAGTCATGCTTCTGACCTCGCTGTTAGACGTAAAGCATGACGTCGTGTGATCCTTTCTTCTGACCTCGCTATTAGATGTAAAGCAAGATGAGTCATGCTTCTGACCTAGTTGTTAGACGTAAAGCATGACGTCGCTGATTCCTTTCTTCTGACCTAGTTGTTAGATGTAAAGCAAGATGATTCCTCGCTTCTGACCTCATTGTTAGACGTAAAGCGAGATGTTGATGTGTTCCTTGCTTTTGACCTCGTTGTTAGACATAAAGAAAGATGAGTCATGCTTCTGACCTAGTTGTTAGACGTAAAGCATGACGTTGTGATTCCTCGCTTCTGACCTAGTTGTTAGACGTAAAGAGAGATGATGATATTACTTGCTTATGACCTAGTTGTTAGACGTAAAGCAAGATATGACTGACACTGAGCTACCAACTTATTAGCTGTGACATTGAGCCAGTGTTGTATTGTGATGTGCCAGCCTAGTGCTGTGATGAGGTATCATTTTTACTGATACATATTTTATGCAGATGATGATAGCATTCTTTTGAGAATGATGATGTTTTCGATGAAGAAAACTTTCGATGACTCGTAAATATGCTAGCCAATGTTTCAAGATGATATTGACGATATTGTCCTCCAGATGCCACTGATGATGCATACCTCTCTCACCTGATGATGATGAAGAATACCCTTCTTGTTAAGGGGGAGTGTTGAAATAATGTAGCTACGAAGAGCATTCTTATTATTATTGGATTAAATCCCCATTGTAGATTAATCATGTCATTATTATTATTGTTGTTATTAGATTAATCCCCATTGTGGATTAATCATGTCGGTAATTGTATAAGGACCAAATCCCCTTTTGCGGATTGGTCATCGGAAAATTACAAAGGGAAGAATAAGAAGTCAGCCCCAACAATTATTATGGAAGACCCAAAATTAATTAAAGGTGGGTTTACCCACCTAGAGAGAGAGGTTAGCCCTACCAGTTGTGACCTTTCACATGTGCCAGAACTTGTATAAATATAGGAGGCTAGAGCCTCATTTGAACACAACTCACTTGCTCAGTTTGAGAGACAAGTTCTGATATGTTACCGGCAAAGGAGAGAGGGAGAAGAGTGGCGCATCTCTTGGGGAGTAATTTTTGTATTGGTTTGAGTTATCTCTTGAACATTGTATAAGATATTTATGATAAGGAAGTTTTTTCTGGGTTTTCTTCCCCTAGAGGGTTTCCTAGGATAAATGTTGTGTCTCTTGTGAATGTGTATTTCTCAGTGATCTTGTTCTTATTATGCTCTTATCTATTGAATTGCAAAGAGCTATAATAATGGCATAAACATTAACAATATGAAGATATTGGATTGGTTTATACACATATCATATTGAGTTGGTGTTGAGGTGAAGGGATGGTGTCTCCAACAGGTTGGTGCTTGCAAATATTGTTACAGTAGGTTGGTGCCCACAAGTTATATCGATTATGTGCTCAATTGAGGAGATTGGTGTCTCTAGTAGGTTGGTGCCTACATCTTGTTGAGTTGGTGCTCAAGTAAGGATATTGGTTTCTCTAGTAGGTAGTTTCCTACAATATTTGTAGTAGTAGGTTGGTGCCTACATACATTTATAAAGATAATTTTTATGATTTTCTCCCGATTTGGTTTCCATGTTAAAATATGTGCATTATGATTTGAGTGTATATGTGATTATTGTTTCTCAGCTAATGAATTCTTGATGAATGGTTAAATAAATTGAAAAGTATCTTATATTGATTCACCTCCCCCTCCCATCAGTATAAGCATAAGTTCAATATAAAGGTGGTCTCAGTCCAGGAGATTTGTCCTCTTTATGGTCTGGTCAGAAGGTGAATGGAAGGTCACTGCAACTGCCAAAACCTCTACATGAGGTCTCTCTACATAACAAAAGTAGGTGGAAAATCTAGATGGTCCCTAGATTGCTTGATGATTTCTATAGATCTTATGGCATTCAAAAATATTTTGAAATTATAATAATTATTTGCTAACAGTTAACACTGATGATCGTCGATCATTTATGCAAGGCTCATGTTGTCTCTCTGTCATTGTTTTTGGATGTGTTTGGATAAGCTTGATGTGGAGGGAGGTATTCTAGTCAATTTTTTCTCTCTCACTTTACAATGAATAATTTGAAAATAATGTGAACATGTGGATTATATGAGTTAACGGTGTCCCATAATTTCAAGTGATATTCACCTCATCTTCTAGAAATATGGAGAGATGGATTTGGCCACTCATCAGTTGAACTTGAGTGCTAAGGTCCACACAATTATGTTAATGTTATGAAAGTGATATGTTGCATATGTTTTTTTCCCATGCATAAAGAAGCATTATTCTCTAGAAATATTATATTTTCTTCAGTGTGCAAGTGGTCTATTCAATCATGACTTATGTGTCTGCCAACCATTTTTTTTAATGTTTCATGAGTTTATGTAGAATGCGCTCAGAAATATTGTGTAAATCGAGGATGATTGTAATGCATATCATCATGAAATCACAATCTACATGTTCCCTCTCTTTCTTCTACCAGTATACCTCTCGTCAGTAAGCCATCATTAGAAATTCTCCTTTATATAGTTGGAGAATCGAACCTTAACAAAGAAAAATGATGTATTATAAAATTGCAAAGAGTTCATATGGATGGGCCATATTGGATGTTTTATAAGTTGGTAGAGACATCTCGACATATCACAAAGTTTATAAAAAACATCTCTCATATTAATAAATAATATTTTGGAAAATCTAAAATACCTTATGCTTCTAGAAGTCATTCCAAGCCAGTAGGTTGGGTTTCTTATGTAACATCCCCATTTTCAAACCCTGGATTAGCGATATATATTGTAGATGTCATATATGGCTGAGAGCCAAGTGATGTAATATGTAAATGATGTAAATTGAATATAATGAATAAAATGTATCTCCAACTATAGATGGACATGAATGGATATTTGGGGGCTAAGAATCCACAAGAGAGGGTATGGATACAAGGGGGAGAGTCACCCATATCTATTAAACCAAAACCCATTTCTTATTTTTCTCTAAATTATCCTTACCATGAACCTTCTATTAACTATTGAGTGTGCTAGAGCCCAATCATTGAATTCATGTAAGAGGGTTGCTGTGAGAGTCATTTTCCATAGTTATTGAGAGCATGGGGGGTGATTAAAATTATCTTGGGGAAGAGTGAAAGTCAAGAACGCAAGAAAAAGAGAAGAAAATAATATGGGAGAAGGGTAGATTGACACATTCACGTTTTTGTATAGAGATTTGTTTTTACATGGAGTTTTTTGGACAACAATGGAGTTTTGAGTGCTTAAGCTTGAAGGTAGTCATTGTGGGCACATTTGGCATCCATTTGAAGCTAGAATTTCGTGGAGAAAGAGGCTTTAGGATTGTGAAGGAATTTCTATTCTAAATTCATGGAGGAAGCATGTGTTTTGGATGTTTGAAGAATTTGTGTTGAAGATGTAGAATTCTTGAAGTCCCAACAAGTAGAATTCATGTCTAACATGTGTTGGAATCCCTGGAGGGGAGTGGAAAGGCCTGGGGGACTATGAGTAGTGAAGGTGGATTGAATCCCTTCGGTTGTGTAGGTTGAAGGGAAGAGAGTTGGTGGAATGGAATTAGCTATGAGTTTTGAATGTTGAAAGGGGGACATTAGCCAACCTTGGGGACCATTGTCTCTTGTGGATTCATATCCCTAGCTCAGGGGTGTCTTGTTATTGACATTTGGAAAAAAAATTATATGTTTGGGGGGAACGTCTTTCCTATACAACAAGTTACACATTTTATAAGACAAGTGTTCTTATGTGTTGTGTTTATTCATGGCTAATTGTTGATATAGTTGTGCAATTTACTCTAAGTTATCCTGGTTAAATGCTACTTGATAGTAAGATTTTTGTGGGAAGGATTGTTTGGAGGATTCAAAGGAACCACAATATTGATTATCAGAGTTTGACATTTCAAGTCCATATCAGGACCCATCATCAGGACATCTAAGCCCGGGTAAAGAAAAACCTGAAGAGCAAAAATATATAGTAAAACTACAGGAGGATTCTACAGTTTTGAGTCAGCTCTAAAAAACTAGAATTTTTTATTAAAAGGATTAGGGTTTTTTTTATTAAAATATTAATTAATTGTAACTTGTTTTTATTAATTTTAGTATATCATTTATAAATTTTTATCAATGTTAATTTTAGAATAAATTTCTTAGATTTTTATAAAAGTGTTTAGGGTAAAATTGATTATTTTTAAGTAATGGTTCTTAATTGTATTCAAGTAATGATTATTAATGATATCAATTGTGTTTTATTATTAGTTTTATTTAATTGTATTAAGGTAATAGTTTAGTGATGTAATGACTAGAATAAATTTTATTTTTATTTTCAATTATTTTATTTGTTAGAGCAATATTAATTATAGGATTTAAGGTTTTACAGGAAAAAGAAAAGGTTATTAATATTGGAACTTAGGTTTTAGGTTTTAGGGTTATTAATAATGAAAAGTTGTTTTTAGTGGAGATAGAGGGATCTAGGTATTAGGGTTTAACGAGTAAATTACCTGGTACGCCTGTCTTGGATCAGAGGAATCCAGTTTTCACTGATTTCTAGGCCATTATCTTTGTTCAAGTTGTTAGGTTGTTTAATGATTTCAATAGATTCTTTGATTCTGCATTTGAAGAAGTGATCTTCCTTGGCTAAAATTTTTGTGTCTTCTAGGCGTATGTGGTGTTTGGAAGAAAAGGAGTGTTCGACTAAAGATGAGGTGCGCGTATGTTCATTTTTATATCTGCTCCATGTTCTTTGATTCTGATCATTTTTAAGTAGCATAGACAATATCATGAGTTTGAATGTCATGTTGTGTGCTATTTTCGCATTTATACCTTGTATCATAAATTTTTATGGGGTCGTTTTAGCAGTGATGTGACTCATTTGGGGGTTGGGTACATTACAATATGGTATCAGAGCTTCTAGTTCAACAATGGACCTATATGGGCCAAGAAACAGTGCGAATTTGGGTAAATTCACTATTACAGACGTTGGTCTGAGTGAATTTTGGGGAAAATGGTGGAGAACCATAGTGAAAATCTCCAAATTCGTGGGAAAATTTGAGTTTTGAATTACCCAGTTATGTTTGAGGTGCTTAATGGAATCAATCGACCAAGTTACAAAGTTAAATTTGATTCACAAGGTGAGATTTCACATTTTAATGGTCGTTGCAAAGTTACGGATAGTTTGGTAAATCGACGACTGATATTGTGCTTGATTGCGAGATCAACAACCAAGATTAACCTTGATAAAAATTTAAAATTTGTAAGGCTTTGAAAAATTGGAAGGTTGATTAACTGAACAAATAGGATTTGTTTTCAACATTTTTCAAAGGAAGAAAATTGACGATCCTCATTAGTTTCATAGGGTTGGAAGAAGGAAGTCAATCAATGGTCATGATCTTCTTGGATTGAAGATCAATGACTTAGATTCGTCAAGGATTTTGGTAAAAAATTATAAGTGTTATAAATTCTCCGAGAGAGAGGGTCGATGATTGATGGTCGTGTGAGTCGAAGTGGTGAAGAGTTTATCCGAGCAAAGGAAGTGGTCAATGGGCCACTGGTCAAGCATCGATCGAATTCGACGGAGTGTTTTCAAACATGCAAGAGAAGTGGTTGATGGGACGATGGGTTGATGGTCAGGCGTCAATTGAATTTGGTGGAGTGTTTTCAAACATGCAATAGAAGTGACTAGTGGGACAATGGGTCGATGTTCACGTGTCGACTGCTTCCAACGAAGTGTTTTCAAACATATGCAAGAGAAAAGGTCGATGATCAGGCATCTGATTTAGTGAGGTGATCGGGTCCTCTAAGAGAAATGATTGATGGTCGATGAAGGGAATATGGTGATGCTATGTCATGCTATGTCATCATCCACATGGCATGCCATGTTAGCCAAGAAATGGTCGAGGACCAATGGTTGGGTCGACCGAAATTGTGAGGAGTTCATCCTCCAATAGGGGATCATCGACGATCAAGTCAGTCAGTGTAACAAGGTGCTGAAAATCAGTTTCTAAGGGGATGAAATAATGCTTAAAACTTAGGTTGATCGGTTTAACAAGGTGTTATGGATCATTTATCAAGAGAATGAGTCGACGACCGATAATCGGGTCCATAATTTTCAAAAATTGGAGCATGGATGAATGGTCCACATTGATTCAGGCTGGCAATCGACGATGGAAACTCATCCACTATCCTAGAGGAGGTTTTGTGGATCAATGGATAAGAATTCCATGTGATTTGAGATTAATGACTCAGATTTAAGGGTTGTTAACATAGTAAAACGGACAATTTTATAAGATTTTTTGTGGTTTTTGAAGGTCATCAACTTGTGGGGCAATTTTTAGGCCCTAAATGATTTTTTTAGCCAATCAAAACCCATGAGGATAGAGTGTACCAAACAATTATTTGTATCTCAAATGAAATAAATCGGAAAGAGCTATCCAACGAGCTAAATTGTTCACAAAACAGAGTTCGTATGAGAAAGTTACAACCAAAATAGTAAGGGTAAAATTTTAGCACCAGATTAATTCTAGAGGGCATAACTCATTTCTTGAAATTTTGTTTGAGGCACAAGAGTAGTAGATAGAAAGGTTAAGAACCATATAAGACAATCATGGATTCAGATTTTGGATCTGGGTATGTAATGTAATACTCTGGTTTTGGTTTCCCATATTAAATAATGTATTTTGTTATTTCATGAAAGGCCAGAGTACCCAAACAATTAAAAGAGGCCAGAGTGCCTAGAAAATGTAATGTTGTGATCATTATCAATAACAAAATACATTGTTTGCTGCAAGATGGACAAGGACACAAGTTATAGGGGGCTTAAGGGGCTAAGTCATTATATTATATTTGATTTACCCATAATTGTTTTAATGGAGAGAAGTGATTACTTGAGCTTCTTGAGGAAGGCCATGTGGTTCTTTGATGCAGGAGCATCTCCTGAGACAAGCGAACCAGCGTAGAAGACAGAGGATAGTTGGGCACGCGCCAACACCAATTTTTAAATTTTCCCTTGAAGTTGATGTGCAAAGCATAAATGAGATCATTTAATGAAGGCACCTTGGTAAAATGTAATCAGACCTTGAGCGCCCCGCTCTTGTCTAAGATAGACAGAGGCATTTATAGTAGTTAATGGTGGTAGATAGGAATTTAATTTTAGGTTTGATAGCTTTAGAGTCCAAGAGGGAAAACGGATATAGACACCCTCATTGTATATTGTAAGATAGTTCAGGAAGGGTTAGAAGAATCCAGAGCATAGGGGAGAAGTAGAGAACTGTAGGAGAAACACCCATGTACAGATCTTGAATTAATAGAAGAAATTGATTCAGATTCATGGTTGTTGTGTTATTCTCCGTGTATGTGTGTTGAATGTTGTGCTCATGAGTATTTACTTCCTGGTATGCATTTGTTATTAGGCTGTGTGTATGATTTCAGGAGTTGAGATTGAAATCTGAAGGAAGTGAATGAGTTTCAATTGTTTCTCTAATTGAGCCAGAGAATTCCTGCAAGGAGTGCAGTTGAATTGTCTGCAAGGAGTGCATTGACAGAATGGTTCAATTAGAGATAGCTTCCATTCTCATTTTCCTCGAAGGTGCAGTTAAGCATAGTGCCATGCAAGGAGTGCGTAGGCAAAGCTAAGCCTCAGAGTTGCAATTCTGAGTAGAGCATCGGAATACTGCTACTGTAGGTGTGTGTAGAGTCGAGCGACTTCAACACTTAAACATTGTTGAAGATTTTCCGCAAGGAGTGCACACAAGAAGCTCTTGGGAGGACTTGAGAAGTCGAGGAGAAGCTCAGGAGGAATAGGCCTTCGAATTTACTGAAGGATAAGTGCAGGGAAGCTGCCATGGAAAGTTGGAGACAAGAGTCGCAGGTTGGCAAGCGGGTGAACGAGTCTCGTGAGGAGACACTTCTTCATTTTGCAGAATCATCAAAGGAAGGAAGGATGGACGAAATCCTGTGAGGAGATTTCATGGAGGCCCATGAGCCATTGGATCTCATGGAGGTGCAAGGAGGTTACGGTGAGAATGTCCAAAGGGTTCCAAGCTCAGGAGGGGTGGAGTCGTCGATTTGAACCACGAGGGTCGTTGGATCCGAGTACATATCAGAAAATCAGGGTTTTCAAAGACAGAGAAATCTTGCCACTTGAAATCGTGATCCGCGATATCCCGACAAGACTAGAACCATTCATTATGGAGGATGTGTGTCAGTAGATCCAAAAGAGTCAAAGTTTGGTGCATCAGGGATTTAGAAGGAAAGAAACCCTTGCACCTTGGATTCGCGATACACAAAATTTCGACGCGAGAGTTGCGTGGTCCACAGTCGGAGCTAGTGGAGGACAGGTGTCAAGAATCCGGTGAGAGTCGAAAATTGGGAAATTGGGGTTCCCGGTGACAAAGTGTCAATGTACTTTGGTTTCACGAACCACGAAATAGCGAGGAGTAGTGAGAACCGTCCATCCTAGAGGACGCGTGGCTGAGATCGAAGTGATCAGGAAATCAACATTAGTGAGATCAGGAAAATCAAAGATCAAGGAATATCGACACTAGAATCCGTGAAACCCCGAAGGAATATCTGGAGCCATTGATCTCAGCGACTGCTCATCGCCGTTGATCTTGGTTACAGAGGAAAGGCTTCCTGGTAACGTCAAATCAGGAATCGATGCATCGAGAAATCGGGGATACTGTCGATAAGAGGTTTAGTGCATTTCAACATGCAAAATCCTGAACCCCGATAAGAGATACGACCGTGGTCATAGGTTAGAGGTCCTATGGTTCGAAGCCTATAGCCGGAGGGCTATCGTGAAAAAGGCGCATCGTGATTCGGGGAATCGCGAGTCTCGAAGACACGAGTATTTCGACATCACAGACCTCGAAATGCCGATGGGAGTTACAGCTGCGGTCGTATAGGAGCCGTCGTGTGGACTAAAGGCTTAGTGAAGTGGGGTTAAGGCAACAAAGGAGTGCATCAGAGATCGGAGATCGGTGATTCAAGTTGCGAGAACATCGTGGGTGTCAAAACTCCGATAGTGGGAACCCCAATAGAAGGAGGGGAGTCCCTGAAGAGATTTACGTGGGTGAAATATTTCACGATAGGGAAATAGAGAACCTTTGAGTTCTTCGGGCCAGGAAGGAAATAGAAGGTCCTGTGAGCGGACGTGCCCTGGGTGGTGCGCCTGCGTCAAGTGGTATAAGAGATTAGAAAAACTTCTTTGCTTTCTGTAGCAGAGGACAAGAATAATTCACCATGCCACCAAGGAGAAGGGGTAGACAATCACCCGATCCAGAGGAGGAAAGGGAATTGTCCAGAGAAAGAGGTAGGCAAGTACAAAATCTAGACATGGAGAGAGGAATGCAAAATCTTCGTGCCATAATGGAGGACATGGAGATAAGAGAAAGGCGCAAAGCTGATGCAGGAGATATCAGTGAATCCGAAAAGGAAGATGATGCTGGACATGAAGAATAAGAAATCCCAGCGAAATATGCAGCGAGTGAACGCTTACTTAAAGATGTTGCAAGAATGAGTACAAAGGTAAAAATGGACATTCCAGTTTATGAGGGAAATCTGGATGGGGAAGAACTGTTAGATTGGATTAGAGCTCTAGACACTTACTTTGACTATGAAGATATCAAAGAAGACAAGAAGGCCAGGCATGCCATCACGAGATTAAAAGGACATGCAGCCTTGTGGTGGGATGAACTGCAAACTGACAGGCGTTGCCAAGGCAAGCAGAAAATTAAGAGCTGGGACAGGATGATTGCAAAAATGAAGGCAAAATTCATTCCTAGGGATTATCAAATTTCTATGTTTAGTAGGATGCAGAACCTGAGATAGAAGATGATGACAGCAAAGGAGTATACTGAGGAATTTTACAGGCTGAATAACAGGGCAGGTCATCGCGAAAGCAATGACGAAAAGGTGGCCAGGTATATGAATGGCCTGAGGTATGAAATTCAGGATGAAATAAGTATGGCAACCATCCGAATGGTGGAGGATGCTTACCAAATGGCTCTGAAAGCTTAGGAGAAGCTGAGCCGTAAACAAAGTCATAGGGGCCGAGGCAGGAGTCAGCCTAGAGGCAAAGCAGTTGCCCAAGATAAATACCAGAAGCCCAAGGATGACTGGAAGAAGCCTCAAACTAGAACAGAGAGAGGTGGAAGCTCGTAGCGAGGGCGATATGCTGAGAAAAGAGAACAACATACTGAGCAGAGAGGAGGATATGCTGATAATAATAGGTTTCCTCGTACCAGAGGTAGAGGAAGAGGAAGAGGTGGAGTAATCACATGCTTCACATGTGGAAAGAATGGGCACAGGTCGTTCGAGTGTCCAAAGAAAAAGAAAGAAACTAGAGAGACTCACGTCGCCGAGGCACAGAGGCGAGATGTTGAGGCTGAATACGCTGAAGGTGGAAGGTCGCTAGTGATGTGGAAATTCCTTTCGATGCCAGAGAAGGAGATGGAGAATTCAGTGTAGAGGAACAGTCTTTTTAGGACTGCTTGTAAGACTAAGGATAGAGTGTGCAAGGTTATCGTGGACAGTGGAAGCACAGATAATCTCGTTTCAACCGAGATGGTAGAAAAGCTGGAGCTGGAGACAACTTCTCACCCGAGTCCATACAAAGTTTCATGGATACAGAAGGGACATCAGGTAAATGTCATTAAACAGTGCTTAGTTGACATTAAGATAGGAGGATATAATGATAAGATTTTATGTGATGTCATTCCTATGGATGTTTGTCACCTATTGCTGGGTAGACCATGGCAATATGATAGAAATGTGATTCATGATGGGAGGATAAACACATATACCCTGAAGAAGAATGGGAGAACCCATATGTTGCATCCAATTGAGGATAAGGAGGTGAAACTGGAGGTAAGAAATACAGTACTTCTCATGAGTGGGAAGGAGCTTCTTACCGAAGTTAAGAAGAAGGAGGATCCACAATTCTTTGTGGTCAGAAAGCCGAGAATTGTTCTGACTAGTACAAGAGTGGATGATTTCCTAGAAGAAGTTCAGGGACTGCTGGAAGAGTTCGCTGATATTGTAGTGGATGAATTACCTCGTTCGTTGCCACCGATGATGAGTGTGAGTCATCATATTGACCTCACACTAGGAGCTATTTTGCTAGACAAAGCCGCGTACAGATTGACGTCGCAGGAAAATGACGAGGTCAAAAGACAGGTCTAGGAGCTGTTGGACAAAGGGTTGGTTAGATAAATCTTGAGTCCGTGTGTTGTTCCGACAGTACTCAGTCTGAAGAAAGACGGAGGCTGGAGGATGTGCACTAATTCAAGAGCCATCAACAAGATAACTATCAGGTATAGATTCCCATTGCCAAGAATGGATGATCTGATGGATTGCTTAAGTGGGGAATTTTTTTTTTCAAAGATTGATTTGAAGAGTGTATATCATCAGATTCATATGAGAGAAGGTGATGAATGGAAAACAACATTCAAGATAAACGAAGGTTTGTATGAATGGCTTGTCATGCCGTTTGGCTTGACGAATGCACCAAGTACCTTTATGAGGTTGATGAATGAAGTCCTGAAGGAGTTCATCGGGAAATTTGTCATCATGTATCTGGATGACATACTGGTTTTCAGCAAGATGAAGGTTGAACATATGAAGCATTTAGTTGTTGTGATGAAGAGACTACAGCAAGAGGAGTTGTTGATAAATATGAAGAAGTCCTCTTTTATGAAGATAGAGCTCATTTATCTGGGTTTTGTTATATCTGCAAATGAGCTAAGGATGGATCCAGATAAGGTAGAAGTGATCAAGAATTGGCCATCACCGAGGAACGTATTTGAGGTGAGGATTTTTCACGGATTGGCTATTTTCTACCGAAAATTCATCAGGAATTTCAGTGGAATTAGCGCAGCAATGATGGATACAGTGAAGAAAAGACATAAATCTTTTCACTAGACTGAAGAGGCTGAGAAGAGTTTCAATTTGTTGAAACGAAAGATTACGGAACAACCAATTCTGGTGTTACCATATTTTCAAAAGACATTCCAGGTAAAATGTGATGCAAGCGGGTTTGCCATAGGAGCAGTCTTGAGCCAGGAAGACAGGCCGATTGCATATTTCAACGAGAAGCTGGATGAGGCAAAAGAAAAGTACTCCACGTATGATAAGGAATTTTATGCCATCATCCAGGCATTGAAGAAATGGAGGCACTATTTGATTCCAAAAGAATTTGTTTTATATAGTGATAACCATGCATTACAGTTTGTGACTCAACAGGAAAAGTTGAATCAGAGGCATGTTAAATGGGTTGAATACATGCAAAATTTCACTTTTGTGATAAAACATATTTCTGGTACTGCTAACAAAGTTGTTGATGCTTTGAGCAGGAAATGTTTTCTGATACAGGAATTCAAAGTCCGGACGCTAGGCTTTGATGATCTTAAAGATATGTATGCAGATGATCAGGATGTCAGAGAAGCGTATGGAGCAGCTGAGAACCTAGTTCTCAGAGACAGAAGCCAGTGGATAGAGTATGTGATCCAGGATGGATTGTTGTTCAAAGGCAATCAACTATGTATTCTGAATTGCTCCATGAGGGAGAATCTGCTAAAGGAAAAACACAACGGAGGATTCGCAGGACATTTTGGTCACGACAAGACATTCGCAAAGCTGAGTGAGTCATACTTTTGGCCAGGGATGAGCTCAGAAGTCAAGAAGTTTGTTGACAGATGTAGAATTTTCCAGCATTCAAAGGGGAGAAAGCAGAATGCAGGTTTTTATCAACCATTGCCCATACCTGAGAAGTCGTGGGATGAAATTAGCATGGATTTTGTATTGGGGTTGCCAAGGACCCAAAGAGGTGTTGATTCCATATTTGTGGTGGTAGACAGGTTTTCTAAAATGACACATTTTATCCCATGCCAAAAAACCAGTGATGTGACTCATATCGCAAATCTGTTTTTCAAGGAGGTCGTTAGACTTCATGGCTTACCCAGGTGTATTGTTTCAGATAGAGATACAAAGTTCTTAGGACACTTTTGGAGGACATTATGGAAGAAGCTGGGGACTAACTTGATGTTTAGTTCTGCTTATCATCCTTAGACATATGGGCAAACAGAAGTGGTGAACAGAAGTCTGGGAGACTTGCTGAGAAGCTTGGTGACAGAGCACCATAGCAGTTGGGACCATGTATTACCACAAGCAGAGTTTGCATACAATGATTCAGTGAATCGAAGCATGGGGAAAAGTCCATTTCAGGTTGTATATGGAATGTAGCCGAGAGGAGTGTCTGAGTTAAGGGATTCAGAACAGACTACTACTAGCAGCGCTAGTGCAGAGGAATTCGCTGAGGCAATGAAAGAACTTCACACCAGGGTGAAGGAGCGAATGTTGAAATCAAGCCAAGAATATAAGCGCAGAGCCGATCATCATAGGAGACAACTTCAGTTTGAGGTGGGTGATTTGATTTTAGCACATTTGAGGAAAGAAAGGTTCCCGAGAGGAACATACAATAAGTTAAAGATGAAGAAAATCAGACCATGCAAGGTCTTGAAGAAGATGGGAGAAAATGCTTATGATATCGAGTTACCGGATGGAATCGGAATATCTCCGATATTCAACATCACAGATTTATACCCATATAGATCTGGAGAGATAGAGACTGCAAGTGATGAAAAACTAGAGGTTCAGTGGCAGAAGCAGATGCCAGTTGCAGAGAGGCCATAGATGGAGCAGATACTGGATAAATGAGTGGGTAAGAAAACCAGAAGGAAAGAATATTTTGAATATTTGGTCAAGTGGAAGGGACATCCAGTTGAAGATGCCAGCTGGGAGACTAAAGTAGAAATTCTGAGGCATGGACATACCATGTAGGAGCCAATGGATAGGAGCCCATGCAAATTTTCAAGCGAGGGAGTATGATGCAGGAGCATCTCCCGAGACAAGCGAACCAGCGTAGAAGACAAAGGATAGTTGGGCACATGCCAGCACCAATTTTTAAATTTTCCCTTGAAGTTGATGCGCCAAGCATAAATGAGATCATTTAATGAAGGCACCTTGGTAAAATGTAATCAGACCTTGAGCGCCCCGCTCTCGTCTGAGATAGACAAAGGCATTTATAGTAGTTAATGCTAGTAGATAGGAATTTAATTTTAGGTTTGTTAGCTTTAGAGTCCAAGAGTGAAAACAGATATAGACACCCTCATTGTATATTGTAAGATAGTTCAGGAAGGGTTAGAAGAATCCAAAGCATAGGGGAGAAGCAGAGAACTGTAGGAGAAACACCCATGTACAGATCTTGAATTAATAGAAGAAATTGATTCAGATTCATGGTTGTTGTGTTATTCTCTGTGTATGTGTGTTGAATGTTGTGCTCATGAGTATTTACTTCCTGGTATGCATTTGTTATTATTTTGTGTGTATGATTTCAGGAGTTGAGATTGAAATCTGAAGGAAGTGAATGAGTTTCAATTGTTTCTCTAATTGAGACAGAGAATTCCTACAAGGAGTGCAGTTGAATTGTCCGCAAGGAGTGCGTTGACAGAAGGGTTCAATTAGAGATAGCTTTCGTTCTCATTTTCCTTGAAGGTGCAGTTAAGCACAGTGTCGTGCAAGGAGTGTGCAGGCCAAGCTAAGCCTCAGAGTTGTGATTCTGAGTAGAGCATCGAAATACTGCTACTGCAGGTGTGCACAGAGTCGAGCGACTTCAACACTTAAACGTTGTTGAAGATTTGCCACAAGGAGTGCATGCAAGAAGCTCTTGGGAGGACTTGAGAAGTCGAGGAAAAGATCAGGAGGAATAGGCCTTCGAATTTACTGAAGGATAAGTGTAGGGAAGCTGCCGTGGAAAGTCGGAGAGAAGTGTCGCAGGTTGGCGAGCGGGCGAACGAGTCTCGTGAGGAGACACTTCTTCATTTCGCAGAATCATCAAAGGAAGGACGGACGGACGAAATCCTGTGAGGAGATTTCACGGAGTCCCGTGAGCCATTGGATCTCATGGAGGTGCAAGGAGGTTACGGTGAGAATGTCCAAAGGTTTCCAATCTCAGGAGGGGTGGAGTCGTCGATTTGAACCACGAGGGTCGTTGGATCCGAGTACATATCGAAAAATCAGGGTTTTCAAAGACAGAGAAATCTTGCCGCTTGAAATTGTGATCCACGATATCCCGACAAGACTAGAAACATTAGTTGTGGAGGACATATGTCAGTATATCCAGAAGAGTCAGAGTTCAGAGCATCGGGGATTTCGAAGGAAAGAAACCCTTACAGCTTGGATTAGCGATACGCGAAATTCTGACGGGAGAGTTGCGTGGTCCACAGTCGAAGCTAGTGGAGGACAGGTGTCAGGAATCCGGTGAGAGTCGAAAATCGGGAAATCGGGGATCCCGGTGACAAAGTGTCAATTCACTTTGGTTTCGCGAACCGCGAAATAGCGAGGAGCAACGAGAACCGTCCATCCTAGAGGACACGTGGCTGAGATCGAAGTGATCGGGAAATTGGCATTAGTGAGATCGAGAAAATCAAAGATCAAGGAATCTCAACACTAGAAGCCACGAAACCCAAAAGGAAGATCTGGAGCCGTTGATATCAGTGGTTGCTCATCACCATTGATATTGGTTACGGAGGAAAGGCTTCCTGGTAACATCAAATCAGGAATCGGTGCATCGGGAAATTGGGGATACTGTCGATAAGAGGTTTAGTGCATTTCGACATGCAAAATCCCGAACCCTGATAAGAGATAAGACCGTGGTCACAGGTTAGTGGTCCTATGGTTTGAATCCTATAGGCGGAGGGATATCGTGAAAAATGCACGTCGCGATTTAGGGAATCGCGAGTCTTGGAGACACGAGTATTTCGACATCGCAAACCCCGAAACCCTGATGGGAGTTACAGATGCGGTCGTATAGGAGCCGGTCATGTGGACTAAAGGCTTAGCCAAGTGGGGTTAAGGCAACAAAGGAGCGCATCGGAGATTGGAGATCGGTGATTCAAGTTGCCAGAACATCGTGGGTGTCAAAACTCTGATAGTGGGAACCCCGATAGAAGGAGGGGAGTCCCTGAAGAGATTTATGTGGGTGAAATATTTCCCGATAGGGAAATAGAGAACCTTTGAGTTCTTCGGGTCAGGAAGGAAATAGAAGGTCTTGTGAGTGGACGTGCCCTGGGTGGTGTGCCTGCATCATTCTTGATTTCCCAATAAATATATAAACCCATCTTTGGGATATTTGAGGGTTCACTCATTGTTGATTGTCCACACTCTTCATTATGTTCTTCTCCATTTACACTGTCCCTCTTTTATTCATTGTTTCTCAATTATCATTCCTCATTCATTCTTGTTCTTGGATTGGGAGATGAGGGTGAATTGTTGAGAAAGATCCATTTGTTTGATGGTTGTAGTAATGACTAGTATATTCTAGCCATGAATTTGTGTATGCATGGCTAAGATGCATTGGCATGTACTATATTTTATTAATAGTTGCAAGTCCTGAGAGTCTCAGCATGGATATTATTGACCAAATGCATTGGAGCCCTAGAAGAAGGTGGACATCTTGAGGGACTGTGTGGCAGACAAGGGGGTCCATTCTCTTGGGTTTTGTAGGCTGGTAGAGAAGAGATATGGTATACTTTAGATTGTTGTGTGTTGGGAAACTTGTAAGAGCTTGAATGCTAACTGGTTTGGGAAGCTGAGTGACACCCTGGGACCGTCCTTGTGGATTCAAAGCCTTGGTTCGGGGGTGACCTGCTATTGAGACTTGGAACATTAGTGTCTATGGTTGGGTGGAACATCCTTGGTGTGTATCCAATTGGTGATTCATTTCATTAAAGATAAGTTATCTATCTCATGGTTTTCTTTACTTATATATTTATTTTCATTGTGTATTAATTATTACCTCCGAGATTCATATTTGTAATATGCATGCTTGTTGGTTATTGTTGTGCATGGCATTTTTAGACATTATGTCATGTTGTAGCCTGAACCTTGGTTATTGCATGAGTTTATATTATGTTTTTTTCATGCTTCTTTATTAATTAAATGTTATCAGAAATTAAAAATAAATTTTGAAGTGAGTTTTTAGGTAGTGTGCCTAGCCTGTGGGTGTTTGGGTACATTACAGATTGGTATCAAATATTCTGGTTCAAACATCAGACTAGTATGGGCCAGAAAGAGTGTGAATTTCTTAAGTTCATTGTGGCATACTTTGATCTGAGCGAAATTGGGGAAAACTAGAAAGATTAGAGAGAAAGATCCTCGAATTTGTGGGAAGATTCAAGTTTGAAATAATTTAGAATTATCTGAGAAATTAATGGATTCAATCTACAAATTTACATAGCCAAATTTGAACTGGAAGGTCGAGAAAATTTGTATTTTAATGGTCGTTGTAGCACAGGGAAAATTTCAGAGGATCGATGGTCGAGATCGTGTCTGATCTTGAGATCAACGACCCAGATTCGTTCTTGAAAAATTTAAAAATCGTAATGTTTTCAAAGTTTGACAAAGTTACCATATCAATGATTGAGATTCATTTTAGGGGTTTTTAAATGAGGAAGATCGACAGTCTGTAACACCCTGTTTCCCTCAGTCTGTAAAAATAACTATACTGGCCAAGCATTGTGGCAAACCCAAAAATGTGAATGTGTGATGTGAATGGACCTTGTGAAAAAGGTCAATGAATGTGAATAATATTATGAATATATATTGTAGGATTGTTGAAAGGGGATATGCTAAAAAAGAGACCACGATGGTTGAAGAAAGGTGGTGGGAGGCACCTGGAAAGGTGGCGTTAACTTCCATCGAAACCAATACCGTATTTGGACTTCACTGGCCTGGAGAACCAAGAGTAGCTCGCTGGCCCGAAATAAATTAATCGCAGGTTGGGAGGTAGATGGCTCCTCAGGAATTAATGAGGGATGGGGGAAGTGAACCACCCATCCGTAGGAACCTTGGGCCTGACCACCGCGAGGGAAATCATGCCACACACAACTTCACAAGAGGGAAATGCGTGAGGAAGAAGCACGGAGGGGGAAGACGCAAGGGAAGGAGGAAGAACTCTGGAAAATATAGAGTGAGTGATAACAGAGAATGAGGAGAGTAACCCTCGTTCTCGGTCACTGGAAAATAGAGACGCAGTCTCGCAGCATCGTGGTCTCAACTCAGGGGTGGCTAGTGGTAAATCCTATCAGAATCGTTGAGCCTACGGTTGGGTGGAAACGAGCACCCCTCTCAGTAGTTGCACTCACTTTTGGTGTTATTTCTGATAAGTGTTTTACATCTTGCATCGTGAAGTTTATATGTTGACATATATGCTCTTAGTCTGTGTAGTTTTATGAATGTTTTGAGTATAAGACTGCCTATGTAGTGTTTTTATTCAGAAATGGCGGTTGCATGCTTATAATGGGAGGGCCACGTATGGCTTATGTTTATAAATAGATTTATATGTATATATGTACATTGAATCAATTCAGAATTCAATCCTTTTCTTGGGAAATCTACACCCTTATCCATCTCAGGTGATACCTTGGATAAACCTCCCCATAGAGACACCTTTTTGAAAAGATCAGAAGAGGTAGCACTTTGTGTGCAAAGACTCTGCAAAGGTGCAGAGGTCGCAGAATCCCTTGAGTATTTGAAGAATAAACATCGATCGACGGATGAGATCCTGTTGGAAGATCTGCGGTCATTCACGACCATTAGATTGGAGGAATACACGAGGGCGTTAAATTCCTTAACCCCTTTTTCCTTTATCTTTGTGAGTAGCGAAGGAATCGGGACCATAGATCCCCAAGGTCTGTGGGAGTATCTGGACCATTGGTTTTTCCACGTCTAGGGAGTAATGGGAGAGGGAACAGTGTGGGACAGATTTGAGCCGTCAGATCTTAGTTAGAAAACCCAACAGCTGTTGGATCTGTCGAGAGTCGCACGAGGTTTAAAACCTCACACGAAGAGCAGCAGAGCGAAAGTTCTGAAAGGGTTGTATCGGGATATCAACGATTCGAAAGTTCAGGAGTCCAGAGGATGAAGGTTGGGACACTCAACATCAAAAGTTCTTAATTTGTGAAAGGATCGAAACCGTCCGTCTACAGGAGGATGCGTGTCATGATATCCTCTCTATCGGGGATTCGAACATCGGGAGTTAGAGGATGAAGTCTCTTGACCTCGTGAATGTTGAAGTCGTGAGAGGATCAGGACCATCCATCCGAAGAGGACAGGTGGCAGAGATCAAGGGATCTCACAAACTTGGAGGTTCGCAAGGTAAGAGCCCAAAGGTTGGGTGCTCCAAGTCGCGAGTGGCGAAGTCGCGAGGAGCAGAGACATCCATTGGATCCAGAGAACGGGAGGACCGTTGGATCAGGAGCCCCATTTCTTATCGCGCATTCGGGGGTTCAGAGGTTGAAAGGAGTCATTTACGACTTCACAAGTAGTGAAGTGTCGAGAGTTAAGCATGAGAGAACACATGGTAGAACTTCAAGGTGGGGTTCGCGTGATTGACGGGTGGACACGAGTTACCTGGAGAAGGGAGTCAATGCTCTGTTAAATTCTCACGTCTCAGGGATTCATGGGATAAGAGAATGAGAGCTCAACCCTTGGACTTGCAAAGTCGCGAGATCGCGACGTGATCTGGGTCGTTGATCAAAGAGGAAGGACAGTCGTGGGATCTGACATCTCGATACATCGCGTATCAGGGATTCGTGAGTTTGGAGGGGGATGACCAAACCCTTGGTGTCGCGAAGTCCCAAATAGCGAGTAGTAGGAGCAACCATTGAGTCAGGACCTCCTCACCATATCGCGTATCGGGGTCTCGAAGGTTGAGGGGAATCAATTTTGACTATAGAAATCACGATCTTGCGAGTTGCGAGAGCTTGTGCAACACGTGGCACGTCCGCTTGGTGGGACCCACGTGGTTGACAGGTGGTGTGACGATAAGATGCCCAGAGAGAGGGAGAAGTGGTAACAGGTGGTGGACACATGTCACTTGAAATGGGAGTCAACACCCTGTTGACTTCTCATACTTCGGGTTCTCGTAAGAAAGGAGCACAAAGGACCAACAACTCAAGTCATGAAGTTGCGAGTTCTGAGAAGCCCGGAAGGAGTCAAACCTTCTTTGACTTTTGTGTCTCAGGGTTTTGTAAAAGAAGAGCCTAGAGGTTCAACCTTTCAACTCAAAAACTTGCAATTTGCGAGCAAGGTTAGTAGTTAGCCCTAGTCGGTGGTCACGCATGGAGAGTGCTAATAAGGAGGGGCCATACCATATCAGAATCTCGGGTATCGACGATTGGTGAAGAAAATTCAAGGGTCTTGGACTCATGACTCACGAGGTCACGAGTTGTGAAAGGTGCTTGCATTTAGGCACATATGTGGTCCTATCGAGATAGGGACTAAAGAAAGGGAGCTAGTGCTTTGTCGTTAAGCGACAGGTAGATCTGGACGACCAGAATCTGTGCACCCAGATATACGACCAGGGTTTCATTCTAGAGCCCCCTCGCCATTCTACCTTTAAGATTGGACTCACTTGTATCACTGAGTCACGAAACATGAAAAGGTGCCTGGTTTCTTTGGCCTGTGGTCCTAACCCACGATCACAGGGAGGTGAACAGGAAAGAACTAGCCTGCGCTAGGCCCTTGTAAGACTTCGTGGATTCAGTCCCTTGAGGAAAAGAAAATTTTTTATTATGCCATAGTGGGTGTGTTACACAGTCCATGGTTTTTTTTGGCCATTTGGAAGTCAAAGGAAATCAACAATTGAGATCAGTTTGAGTGGGATATTGATGACCCAGATTCACCTCGGTTTTGGCCAAAATTTTCTAAGTGTTGAAACTCGCCAACAAAAATATATGATCATCGACGACCAATGGTTGGGGGTCAATAGAATTTGGGAAAGTTTTCATTTCCTCAATAGAAAACTTTGATTTCCGAAAATCGATGGTCGGGGATCGAAAAGTTTTGGTGAAGTGTCAAATTTCAGCCAAGAGAAATCTTTGATCATTGAAAGGTCGATGGTCGGGGATCGACAAGTTTTGGAGAAGTGTTGAAGTTCATCGAGAGATATCTTCAATCGTTGATGGTCAATGGATCGGGGATCGATAGATTTAGTGTGGAGTTTAGATTCTTCCAAGAGAAACTATAGATGGTCGATGAGGGAAAGGAAGGTGATGACGTGTCATGCCACATCAAAATCCATGTGTCATGCCAGATTATCCTGGTTGATTCCTTAGGATGACATGTCATTCCAGGTCATCATCCAAGTGTCATGCCACGTCGACATATTTTCCTTGTCAGTGAAAGGATGTTCAAGGTTCGGAAATATTTGTGAGAAATATTGGTTTGTTGGGGAAAATGACTGATTGTCCATGGCCAATGATTGAGCATCAATGAGATTCATGGAAGAATTTTGGTTTGCGGACAAAAAAGGTTGATGGTCGATCGGTGGGAAGGTTTGGTTCATAAAGGAAATCATTAATCCTTCTTTTCTGATCGTCGATAGAAATAATATCAATGGTTTAGAATGATTTTGATTTGAGATTGACGATGTCGATCACACTTAAGAAAAAATGTTCCACGGTTTCAAAACTGGAGCATATTAAGTCAGAGAATATTAAGTCGGATCACATTAAGTCAGAGCATATTAAGTCGGCCATAATTGGAGCATATTAAGTCGGATTGAGATGAAACTAATGGGTGTTTTCCGAAGAGAGGAGATCTATAAGAGTGTCAAAGAGGGTCATTGTCCAATTATGCTTGGATTTGCTAGAAAATGAAAAATAATGGTTTTTAAATATATGGGTCCAGATCAGTGGTAGAGGTCTAGAGTAAGTTGAAAATATTGGAAAGATTCCAAAAATAATACACACACATAACCCATGGATGAAATGAATAAATCCTAAGGGGATTGGAATGGGGATATTGAAATAGGCCAAAATCCGCTATTCCATGCCACGTTTTGGGGATTTTAGAGATTTTCATAGGAGGAAAAGTGGCCCTAGATCACAAAAATGGAAATTTTTATTTACTCAACATTTTATATACTCATCAAAACCAAAAAAAATGGTTTATTGAAATTTTTCCAGAAATGCACAGATTGTGAGATAGACAGTTTTGCTAAAAAATCGAAGTCTAGAAAAATGGGTGAAAAAGGACAAAGTTGTAGATTCCAAATTGTTGTAGTTTTTGGTGGGTGTATCAGTTTGAAAATATGAGAGTTGATATGAATTCCTTATCAATATTAATAACTATGTATCCTATAAAAGTTTATCTAGTTCTTCATATATTTTATTCCGCAGTTGACAAAAGTTGGCACTTATTTTGTGTTATTTGTTATTTTGTGTTAATCATCTTTTGATAATAATTTGTATTTATTTCGTTCTACTCATAAAATCTGGATCAGTGGTATAAGAGCGGTCTGCTCCTTGTTGTTCTTAATGTATGTCCCCAATGAGGTCAGGGTACAAAGAATTGGGTCTCGAGATTATTTCTCTTGAGGACAAAATCTCTCACACGCCCAAGTGACCTCTCATGGTGGGATAAAATAAAGACGATGGGACAAGAGATCCCTTCAAAATGTTGCTCGAGGAATCCTTCATGCAATAGAGGAATGAGATGATGGATATTTTTGCACAAATCCTTCGTCGACTATCAACAGGAAACACATCTTCCTTGAACGGTGGCACCGCCCCCTTAAAGGTACAAATCAACTTCAATATTCCTATATTTGAAGGTCATATAGACGTAGATGTTGTAGACAAGTGGTTGAATCTGCTAGAAGGGTATTTGTCCATCCATAACTTCTCGAATAGAGAAAAGATTACTTTTGTGCTCCTCAAAGTCATTCCCCATGTCAAATATTGGTGGGAAATTTTCTGTGAGCATAAGGAAACAGAGGAACCCGCATTATTTACAGTCACGGTCACCTAGTAGTCCTTCAAGGATGATATTAAGGAACAAAACTACCCTATTGGAATCTATGATGACCTGTACACAAAATGGACCACATTGTGGCAAGAAACAGACCAAGGAGTGCCTGAGTTCTCAAATATCTTCCATACCTTTAGCACCAAACTGGGTATCAAAGATTTTGAGCGACATCTAGTGCCCAAGTATTGTGACGGTCTACATAGGTACATCCAGGCCAAAATGGAGTTTCTAGATATCTCTTCCTTAGGTGCGGTCTATCGATATACTGTCAAAATCGAGCAGAAGCTCAAACAAAATATGCAAAAATTTGGGCTTGGGAACCCCTCACAGCAATAGCCAGGAAAGGGTAGCCCCAACCCGCAAAACAAAGGACAGAGCAAAAACGGATCACCTTAGTAAATCCAATCCAGACCGCAAGCAAAGAAGGACAATGAAAATACAAATAAATATATCGGGAAGTGGTGCGACTTCCATAAGATGCCTTGTCATAACATTGTTGATTGCTACTGGAAGTAGTCGCTGGTGGCTGAGGTGAAGGCCTCTAAATTAGATGCAGATTCTGACTCTAAGTCGGGACTAGAAAGGGGGAGACATATCATTGATGCAAAATCCAGTGCTACCGTCGCTACCACCAAGCTCCAGCCCGGTGAACCAGACGAGCCAGAGGAAGGAGAGCACCTTTTTCATTCACAGATGTGGGTGAAGGGTACCCCGATGCACTTTATCATTAATAGCGGTAGCCAGAAGAACCTCATCTCAACCGAGGTTTTCAAGCGACTGACCTTGCCGACAATGTCGCACCCGCAACCATACACCATTGGGTGGATTTGCCAAGGAAGCAACATCCGCATCAACCAACAATTTTTTCTGTCATACAACATCAAGAACTTCAAAGATGAGGTATTGTGTGATGTTTCCCCTCTCGAAGTTTGTAATGTTATTTTGGGCCAACCATATTTATGGAAACGCCATGTTGTATAAGAGTCTAGGCCTCACAGTGTTATTATTACTTTGAACAAGAAATTGTGTAGGATACCTGAGGAAGTCCCACCTAGTGTTATTTCCTTGATCTCTGCCAAGCAATGCAGGAAGTTCATCTCTCAGATTAGGAAGTTTGTCTTCTTCGTGATTCTCTCTCAGAATGAGCGAAAGATCATAGCCACATCCAGGGTCTCCACTGTTGACCTCTCCACACAACAGAAGCAAGTGGATAAGGTCGTGGAAGAATACTCAGATATCTTCTCCTCACCTACCGAGGTACCTCTGCACTGTCAGGTCAAGCACCCCATCAATATGACCCCCGATGCACCACTTCCCAATGGGCCAGTCTACCACCACTCTTAGCTAGAGAATGAGGATATCAAGTGACAGATCCAAGAACTACTCCAAAATGGGTACATCCATCCCATATCATCACCTTGCGAGTGCCCAATCGTGTTGGTATAGAAGAAAGATGGAACCTGGTGAATCTGCATTGATTACCGAGCCCTGAATAAAATCACAGTAAGAAACTAGTACCCGATTCCTCAAATCGACGAACTCCTTGATCATCTCACAGGGTCCAAATACTTCAGTAATATTGATCTGAAGTTTGGCTACCACTAGGTCCCGATAGAAAAAAAAGATGTATGGAAGACCGCGTTCAAGTCAAAGGAAGGTCTTTTTGAGAGTTTGACCATTTGGTTTGAAAAATGCTCCAGCCACTTTCATGAGGATGATGGACAATATCCTGCAACCATTCACCAATACTTTTGTAGTGGTGTATATGGATGACATTATCATTTACAACAAGACCTAGGCAGAACACTTGCGTCATATTCAATAGGTTCTACACACCCTGCGACAGCACGAGCTATATGCCAACTTGGAAAAATGCTTCTTCGGCATGGGTAGGGTCCATTAACTGGGATACATCGTTGATCAACATGGTGTACATGTGGATCTATCTAAGATCCAAGTCATCCATGACTGACCATCCCCAACCACACTCACTGAGATTCAGAGCTTCTTGGGCCTTTCCAATTTCTACCGCAGGTTTATGTTGGGATTCTCCCATATTGCATGGGCCCTTAGCCAAGTAACCAAGGGTGGTGGTAAGGAAAAAAAAATTGGGGGTCGGTCCCAACAACAAGAATTCGATGATTTGAAGCAATGTTTGTGCTTAGCCCCAATACTTTCACTACCGGACCTGCAAAAAGCCTTTGAGATCAAGAAAAATGCTTCAAACTATGATGTGGGCATCGTTCTCACTTACCACGGCCACCCCATGGCCTATCATAGTGAGACACTATCATATGTTGTCCGTAAGTACCCTACTTATGAAAAATAAATGCACTTCATTGTGAAAGATTTCCACCAGTGGAGACATTACATTCTTGGGATGGAGATAGTCATCTACACTGATCATAAGCCACTATAGTTCATGCAGACACAAGGAAAATTGTAGAATGACCACCATCAGAATTGGTCCACATAATTGAAAAAAATTCCACCTCAACATGAAGTACAAAACAAGAAGCAATGATCATGTTGTTGATTTCCTCAACATATTGCCAGTCATGACACTCACCATAGTGCTATAATCTTATGACCATGAGACTTATGGATGACCCCAACTCTATGAGATAGACCCAGACTTCGCCTCCACCTAAAAACCGTTGGGCGCAAACGCAATTGTCTTTGATTTCCATATTTAGGATGGGTTGTTGTGTCGTTTGGGCCATATATTCATTCCATCAAGCGAGTGAGCAAAGCAGATCTGGTAATCCCACTATAGTTGGGTGGCAGGACACTTTGGCATTGAAAAGACAGTGGCAATGTTGCATAAACATTTCTATTGGGAGAAACTTTGACAGGAGTTTAGCAAGTATTATCGGAAAAATCGGTAATTGTTAAGCCCTAAATAGTGGCTCATTACCCCTTAATTATGGCATATTACATTAGTAATGTTATTTTATTTATGTCAGATTTATTCCATTAGTTGTAATTATACCTCCTAGTCTCCTATATATACCAAGGAGACATTTTCATTTAGAATCATCTTGTAATTGTACATTTATGTAGGCATAAGGAGGTTTTCCCCTCAAAGAGGCTTATTATCTGAATTTCTCTCTTTTTCAAGGCATTGAGTACTTATTCTGAGGTTTTTATATGCTATATTGATATTTGGTTCTTAACATATGGTATTAGAGCTCAAGGTCTTATGGTTTCGCTTCTACATCTCAGACACCTTGGCATTTTCGCTATAACTTTTTTTTCTACAAAGTTTCACAACGAACATCTTGGAGGATATTTATAAGACAGATCAAGGTACATTGGGTTACAATTTCAACTCCTGAGGCCTTATAATTTCGGAGATACAACCTGTGCAAGATAGGGTTCTGGAATCATCCTTAACTGAGTCATTGGGGAATTTTCGCTATAAAAAATTTTCTGTACCATTTCATACCCTAAACTACGGAGGATATTTACAAAAATCAGTAAGGTATCTATGGTAAAAAATTCATCTTCTAGGTCATTGTACATTTTTATATACACCCAGTGGAAGATAGGGTATCTGACTAGTCCTATTGACTAGTCTCAAGAAGGTGTTCCATGTAAAAAAATCATAACATCCTCCTAGAGTATCCAAATTGATTATGACTAGTTGCATTGGATAGTTGACATTATGTATTATTTCTGGTACACGTTTCATAATTTTATATCAACTATTTTGTGCGATGAACGCTATACAAGTGAGATCTTCTGGAAAGGCCAAAAATCAACAAGTTGTGGGGAAGTTACTGTAAATTCCATTTGGCACATCCAATTTTGATCAAATATGTGGCATTGCAGAGAATAAATACCAGAGAACTACAAAAAATAAAGTTTCATACCTAGAAGGGCCGAAACTTTGGAGATACAGTAGAGGAAAGATTCTCTAGTAGAACCACCTCAAAATCAAGGTTCAAAAGTGATACCAGGCCAACATGCCACCCAAAAAAGGAACTTCTACACCAAATAATCCTCTAGAAAATCCTACATGGACTCTTGATGAAGGTGAAGAAATGTGTAGGGAAATAAATAATTTACCAAAGAAGATAGTAACAAAAGATGAACTACAAGAGATGATGGATTCAATGGAAGCTAAGTTTGAGGCAATAAATACTAAGATGGATGGTTTAAAAGGGGAGATCATGGAAGGATTGAAAAACTTCCTAATAGAGAGGACATCTGAAAGTGAAAATGTATCCCATGAAATTCATGGTGAGGACACAAGGAAGGTGAACCCAGAATGGAGAAACTCTAACTTTGGGTTGAAGACCAACCACGTTCCTAATATCGATATGAGGAAATTTGATGGCAAGGACCCAATCACATGGATACTTCAGATGGAGCAATTATTTGATCTACATAATGTGCCACATACACAAAAGGTATGAATTGCTTCTTTATATTTAGAACCCAATACATTTGTATGGTATCAATGGCTTTGTTATCGCAAATCACTCGTCACTTGGATAATTTTCACTGAAGAAATGATAGAACACTATGAGGATACAAGGAGCAATACCTTCTTTAGCCAATTGATAAATATCAAGCAAAAGGGTTCAGTTACAGAGCACATTGATAACTTCCAAAGATTGAATATAAAGGTCACAAATATTTCAGATGAGCACTTGATTGATGTATTCATAGGAACTTTAAGGGATAACATTCAACATGAGGTTCGCCTTTGGGAACCCAAATAATTGGAGAATGCATTTATGGTGGCAAGAAATGTTGAGAGTAAAAATATGGCTATGGCTACTAGAAGGACCAATCCTAATATCTATAAAGAGAATAATGCTCCTTCTTCTAAAACACCTCAACCTACAAGGTTGGCACCTCAAAAATTAGAGAAAAGAAAAGCAAAAGGTTTATGCTTTAATTGTGACAACAAGTACAGTAAGGGACATAAGTGTGGTGATAAGAAATTATTCTACATAGATTGTGAAGAGGAAGAAGAAGAAGAACAAGAACAAGAACCATCTCAAGATGAAAATGTAGAAGCAAATTCGTCTGAAGAGTTGACTCCCACGATATTGTGTAATGCATTGGATGGAATTAGCACTCTTCAAACCCTCAAGATCGAAGGATATATCAAAAAGAAAAAGGTATTAGTCCTAATTGATTCTGGTAGTACTCATAATTTCATTCACTATAAATTAGCCAAAGATCTCAATTGCTTTGTATATCCAGTGCCAAAGTTTCATGTAATGATTGTAGATGGAGGAACTATCAATAACTCAGGAAAATGCAATAAGATCAATCTTACTATGGGGAAATGTGTAATGAATATTCCAATGATTGCTATAACCATGGGTGGTGCTAACGTTGTACTACGAATCCAATGGTTACAATCATTAGGAACAGTAGATTTTAATTTTCAAGAACTTTTCATGAAATTTTCATTGGAAGGAAAATAAATTGAGTTAAGAGGTATCACAGGGAAAACTAGTAAGGTGATAAGCACTAATGGCATGCCAAAATTATTGAAAAAGGGGCATCAAGGTGTTATTGCACAACTATTCTCACTAGATGTTCAAACATCTAAGCCATCTATTCCTCAAGATCTCTAAGGGATCATTGATAACCATTCCAAAATATTTGAAGATATTCCCAAAGGTCTTCCACCCACTCGAAATCATGATCATGATATTCACCTAATTGTTGGGAGTGTTCCTCCTAACATCAGGCCATACAAATACCCTTATTCCCAAAAGAGTGAAAATGAGTGCATGGTTGAATAAATGTTAGAGGCTGGCATTATTAGACCTAGCCAAAGTTCTTAATCTGCACCAGTGGTAATGGTATTCAAGAAATATGGCTCATGGCGTATGTGCCTAGATTATAGAGTGCTCAACAAGATCACTCTTAAAGATAAGTTTCCCATTCCCGTCATTGATGAATTGTTAGATGAACTACATGGAGCAATCTATTTCACAAAGTTGGATCTCCGTTCAGGGTATCATCAGATTAGAATGAAGGAAGAATATATCCCAAAAACAACATTCCGAACTCATTAAGGCCATTATGAATTTTTCGTCATGCCTTTTGGCCTTACAAATGCACCTTCCACATTCCGAGGGTTGATGAATTCCATTTTCAAGCCCTTCCTTCGAAAATTTTTGTTAGTATTTTCTGATGATATACTAATCTATAGCAAGTCTTGGGAGGATCATGTGCGACATGTTGACAAGGTGCTACAACTACTAAAGGAGAAACAACTATATGCCAAACAATCCAAATGTTTCTTTGGAGTGAAGGAGGTAGAGTATTTGGGTCATATTGTATCTCATGAAGGTGTCAAGGTGGACCCTAACAAGATTAAGGCCATGATGGACTGGCCGATTCCCAAAAGATTCTAGAATCTTAGAGGATTTTTGGGTTTGACAGGTTACTACCACAAGTTTTTTCGGCACTATGGAAGAATAGCGGCACCTCTAATGACACTAACTAAGAAGGACGCATTTTCATAGACTCCAGAGGAAACTAAATCTTTTGAACAACTTAAAGAGGTGATGTGCAAAGCTCTTGTCTTAACCATTCAAGACTTCACAAAAACCTTTATTGTGGAATGTGATGCCTCGGGAAATGGAATTGGTGTTGTCCTAATGCAAGAAAGAAGGGCCCTAGCTTTTGAAAGTCGACCACTCAAGGGAAAGGACTTACATAAAGCCATTTATGAGAAGGAAATGATGTCAATACTACATGCATTGAAGAAATGGCATCCTTACCTAATAGGTAGGCACTTCAAGGTCAAAACAGATCATGATAGTCTTAAATACTTCTTGGAACACAAACTATCTTCAGAAGAACAACAAAAATGGGTAACCAATATATTGGGTTATGATTTTGAAATCATCTATAAAAAAGGGAAGAAAAATGTTGTGGCAGATGCACTCTCAAGAAAGGATGAAGATGTTGAGGCCTTTCTCTGTGCTATCTCGATCATCCAACCCGATTGGATAATGGAAGAAATGGATGAATGGAAGAATGAAGAAAAAGTGTGGACTCTCATTCAAAGGTTGCAGCAGGATTACAGTACATTAGATACACTTACATGGAAAAATGATTCACTATGGTACAAATATCACTTATATTTATGTAAGAACTCCCAACTCAAACAAAAGGTACTATTTGAATTGCACACCTCTCCAGTAGGAGGGCGCTCGGGATTTTTGAAAACCTACCATAGGGTCAAGAAGGATTTTTTTTTGGGATGGCCTTACAACTTATGTTCAAAGGTTTGTGGAAGAATGTTTGGTTTGCCAACAAAATAAGGTGGAACAATTAAGACCCTAGGTATTTTACAACCATTAGCCATCCCAAGTCAACGCTGGGAGGAGGTTTCCATGGATTTCATCACAGGGTTACCGAAGTATGAAGGAAAGAGTGTAATCATGGTGATTGTTGATAGATTGACCAAGTACACACACTTTTGTGTAATCTCTCATCCCTTCAAAGCTAGTACAATTTCCACCGCATTCATGGATACAGTTCAAAAGCTACATGGCAACCCAAATATTATTGTAAGTGATAGAGATCCCATCTTCACTAGATATTTTTGGACATAATTATTTTCTTGTTTGGGTACTCAATTGGATCATAGCTCATCCCATCATCCTCAATCTGATGGACAAACCAAGATAGTGAAAAAATGTCTAGAAGTCTACCTTCGTTGCTTTGTCTCTGATAAACAAACATAATGGTTCAAATGGTCACCCTTGGCAGAATGGTGGTATAACACTTCCTTTCATACTGCAACAAAAATGACACCATTTATGGAACTCTATGGATACCACCCTCCTTCCATCACTTCTTCTCTAAAAGAAAAATATAAGGTTCAAGCAGTGGAAGATCACATCGAGAATCAACAACAAGTTCTCCAAATATTAAAGGACAACATGACCATGGAACAAAATCACATGAAACAACAAGCAGATCGACATCGTAGTGAAATAAGTTTTGAAGTAGGGGATTGGGTGTTTTTAAGACTACAACCATACAAACAGATGTCCGTCAAGAAAGCCAAGAAGGATAATACATTATCACCAAAGTACTATGGCCTTTATAATGTGTTGCAAAATATTGGTACTATGGCATACAAATTGGAGTTTCCTGCATCTTCATGAGTACACCCAGTTTTCCATGTTTCATGCCTAAAGAAGGTTATAGGTGACAAGATCCCAGTTCAAAATATATTTCCAGAACTTGACGAGGAATGAAAAATCATATTGGAGTCGGAATCCATCACTGACACAAGAATTCGCCAGCTGAGGAACATATCCATTCTAGAGTATCTCATTAAATGGAGGAAACTACCGACTGAATATTCCACTTGGGAAGATGAGTCTTTTATATAGAAGCATCCAAAGTTACTCAAGCATCGCAAACAACACTTGTCTCAAGGGGAGGGGCATGTTAATCCCTAAATAGTGGCTCATTACCCCTTAATTGGGGCATATTACATTAGTAATGTTATTTTATTTATGTCGGATTTATTCCATTAGTTATAATTATACCTCCTAGTCTCCTATATATACCAAGGAGACATTTTCATTTGGAATCATCTTGTAATTGTACATTTATGTGGGCATAAGGAGGTTTCCCCCTCGAAGAGGATAATTATCTGAATTTCTCTCTCTTTTCAAGGCGTTGAGTACTTATTCTGATGTTTTTCTATGCTATATTGATATTTGGTTCTTAATAGTAAGTGCAGACACAAACTAATCTCCCTAACTTCAACAAGAAGCTAGAACAAAACAAGGTAGAATACAAGTTTTTCCTTAGATTTCATTGTCATATAAACTAGTTTAGAGAGGGATAAATGACATACCATTTAAACAACGTTTGGTCCTCGCTAGTGTCGTTCTTGCCACTCTATATTTGGATTTGTGGGATAGTGAACCTGTTAAGAAGTACAAACCAACAAAGAGAGAGAACAATAATATATATTCCAATGAATTCTATGTATAATATCAAGGAGTTATACAATAAAAGTAGAGACACCTTTATAGGGAAGAAATTTATTACTACATTATATTAAATGAAAGTGGAGAATATAACCCATGCATTGATTTTGCAATGTCCCTTCCAATGGCCCTTTGCTTCAACACATACACCTTTGGTCCAATGCTTCTGATGAAGAGCTTCCACAACCTGACATGGAGAGCTAAAGAAAAGCTATCTCAAGTACAATCTATAGAAGAATTATTCATGCATAAGCCGGCCTAGCCTTTCCCATGAGAGATCCCTCTTTATATAGGGTGAAAGAGGGTTGTATGAGGAGATTAGGATGATCCCACTAAATCATAGAAGTGAGTAAGATCAAACTGATCAGAGGCCACCTCATCTTCTAGAAGATTCATTCGAGAACTTTCATGAATTTCCTATTTTTCCCTTTATTTGAGCATCATCGCACCCCATACACAGGCATCATGAGATAATGTCGCAGACCAGTTTTGGTGTAGCGTGCAATGATCAAGCAACGTCACACCCCAATCATTTAGCACGGTGTGACGATCTCCTTAGATATGGTTTTTAAGAAAGAAAATATAATCCACTTTTCTTATGGAGAAAGTCTCATTTAGTATATTAAGGGAATATGAAAGTGAGTTATACACATATCGTCAGTTGATCACAAGGGTGACCAAAATAATGTGTAACAAAATTCCCCCCAAAGTATATAATTGCAGTCTGTGATATCTGAAATACTTTATAGAATGTGTGTGTCAAAAAAAAGGAGCGTGTTGGTCAGGAACCTGCAAACAATCAAGCATCTGTAGAATAATATACCTTCTTCAGAGGTAGGCATTCCCATACTTATACTACAAGTGACTCTAATCATAAGTTTCAAGTGATTCATGGCCACCAAACATACACTATGGATCTGTGTCATCATGATTCAACATAGCCACAAGAAATACACTGTGGATCTATGCTCTAAAAATTCAAATTTGGACATAACCACGAGACATACACAATGGATCTATGTGTTAGTACAAAATTATGAATACTCCATCACAACCTGGACTGATATGGTGAGATCCAGGGTCTTCATCTCCATCGTTCTGAAGTACAAATCTAGCCATGTGATTACAGGTGTCAAATTTGAACATGGTAGAAACCACTTGATTACCGATCATTAATGGATACCATTAACAAGTGCAAGGGAAATCACCATTGATGTGAATGACTCCCAAGGTACTCTAGTGCAATCCAACAAATGTGAATAAATGAGATAAAGTCGAACACTTGATGAAATACTCCAATTAGGGGCCAATGATGTGAACCCATTTTTGAAAGTGAGGAGACCTACCACCGAGGCATGCAGGTTCCAAGGTACTAAATGATTTCTAATTATAATTCCTGGATAATGTGTTGAAGTCAATAGGAAAAGACTCGTCATAGTAGGGCCTTAATGTATCCCCCATCAATGACATGAAATATGTAATAGATTTGAAGTAGATTAGAGTACAAAGTGATTCAGAACTTACTCAAGGAAGGGTGACATGATAGGAATTTGAGGACTGTAGATGGTCGACTCGATAGAAGGCTTGCTTAGGTTGGACTTCTCTTGAACATATGAATGACATGACAATTGTCGGCAACATTGACTGAAGGAGGACCCAACATATGGACTTGTGGATGGTCAAACGAGAGACAAATGGATTTCCCAACCCATATATAATGATGAAAAGGGGTGTCATGTTCAAGAGCAACTTACTGCCACTAACACATATACATATATACATTTATTTCCCAATTTCCCCCCACCGTTTATGTCTAGTAAATCTTTATTTTTATGCAAGATTGAGGAGGATAACATATGCTTGTTATATAATCTCATCATTTGGACGAGTCCCTCAAAGTATTTTTAACGAACCCTAAGAAGGAGTGGTTTGGTCCCATATGGTCCTTTTGATGCTTGTTTTACAAGTCCAAAGAAAGAAAACTAGGGGATTTTTCATCTTTAGAGAGTCTAAAAATCACTTAAAGAGAACTCCGTAATTTCCTTTTTGGTAAGTTAGTCTGATGAAACTGAAAAAGAGATAATCTACTACTCGTTAGATGTTTTTTCAAATACTTTTTCGAGCATGAACAGACCAAGGTTGCTCGGCAATATTTTCATTTTTAAGGATATTGAAAAGAGCTTAAAGGATACTTCATAGAGTTCATTTTTTCGTATTACCATTATGAGTCCGAAAAAAGCAATAATAGGTTACTCGATTGCATTCTCATGGTTTCATGAGCGTGAGAAAGAATTAAGACCATGCTTGGCGTTTTTCCTAAAAAACCCTAAAAGTATATATACATAAGAAAAACACACAAAAACGACCAAAATTGGAGGATCCATATCAAAAGTTTGGTCCTCACATATCTCAACCTGTAATAGAGACACTTTGCAAAGTTCATTAGGCTTAGGGCATAGGTAAAAATATTCAAAAATTAATTTAATTTGAAATTAAAATGGTAAAAAGTGACTAAAATAGGTCAAAATAGTTCATTTTCCATTTCATTTGTATTTCCACCCAAATAGTGCCAAAACCCCCCTTTTTCTTATGAATTTCAAGCGATGATTATGGAGCACATGGTGTACCATTTCTCGAACAACGTTCATTAAAAAGGTATTCTCCTTCCCCTTTCTCTTTTCATGGTTTAATTTTTCCTTTTTAATGGTTTATTTTTGAGTTATGGGAAATTTTTTAGGGGTCATTACGCTTTGAGATTGTTGCAGGCTCACCCTATTGTTAACTACGATGATCCCAAAATGCCATAGAGGTTCCACAACTAGGGTGCGACAATGTCGCACTGTGGAAAAGAGGGACCCCTACGACGACCATAACTCAAATTTTAAAAAGAGAAAAAGAGTTAGGAAAACCCCCATCTTTGGAATTTTGATGAACCTAATCATCCTTTTATGTTGTTTGGCATGTTTTATTTGGTCATAATGCTTGAGTGGAGGGAACGTGAGCATGAGGAAGAATATTACTTTGTCAGGAATGACCCAGGCACTTTCATGGAACTCCTAGAGTGTGTCTTGCTCAAATTTTTCAAAGTCTAGGTCATGGCATGAGAGCCTAATTAAGGTTAATGGAGTACCTAGTCCATATGTGGGACGCCAATGAACAAGCCTTTCATGTGGGTGGGCATACACTTACCTTGGATATTGATGACATTTACTTCTTGACAGGGTTATCTCATCGAGGCTCTCAGGTCTCACTCTCGGGAAATAGAGGTGGTGGAGAACCCATGGATTACTACGTGGCACATCACTACACACCAGGTACAGAAAATCATAGTGGCAATGTTTCCATCAAGGATGCCTGATATTTACCTTTGATGAATATCCTCTACACCATCACTCAGATTGCAGGGAGTGTGGCCCCTCACATGGATTTAAAAATCCATTTTAAGTACGCTATAGAGTGTATGGAGCCCCGAGTGTTCAATTAGTGCGAGGGTCTTCTGAAAAACATGAAGAAACAACTGACAAAGTGTAGGACCATCCGACTGAAACAATTCGGGTATGGATCTATTTTGGTATCCTTCTTCTTAGAGAGGGTGCTCTTTTTATGCCCACAACATGTGGAGTGGGGAATACCTACTCCACGGGATCCTCGGATGAAATGATGGATGGACTTGATGGCTCGCCATGGTGGCTTTCCAATCACCAAATATGACCAAGCATTCTTCTAGTGGCTGAGGGATTAGCTCATCATGGTGGAGGAATATGCCTATGTTGGGACCAATTTTCATAGGGATCCCAACTTGGAACTACCTGAGGGATCTCAATGGGGAGATATAGGTAAGAAGTATTTTTTTTAATATATGTTGTTTTTGGTATTTCAATTATAAAAAGTTTTTTGTTTATATTTATCCGAAACTAATCAAGTGCTCTCAACAATGCAGATGTGGCATCGTATAGGCCTCTAGGATCATCCCCAATCCAGAGACATGGAGAGGTGGGAGAAGTGGTGGTTCAAGGGGTGGATGTTTAATATCTCAAGGAGATCAAGAACAACCTCAAGGGGTTGACCATGAACATTCCAAATATCAAGGTGGATGAGTTACCCCGCCACTACCAACGCCATACAGTTGGCGTATCAACATCCATTGGTTGAATGCTATGTTGAGTGGCACATAAAGTTGTTTGTTATAGAGAGAAGCATCCTTGATGCATGTGTATATGAATCCATGATATTCATCATTTTGACATTTTGGTCTCAGGACAAACACTATTTTGTAACTTTTGACGTATTAATATAAAGTTCCTACCAGATTACTTTTCTGTAAAATGTGTGTTTGGATTTATAAATGGTGTATATATCTGTATAAAACATAATTAGCCAATGAATATGTTAATGTGTTTAGACATCTATAATTATGTTGATACTCAATATAATTAAAATTTCTTTCCAAGAGGTGAATTCTTAAGTATACCCGTAACAATGTAGGACTTCGGATGGAGTAAATGTTACTCCATTGCATCACTACTAATTGTGAACAAAGACGTACAACAAGATGACATATTCCAAATGAGATGGATTCAGTTAATAATTCAATAACTTCATTGTATTTCGTGATATTATTAGTTGCACGAGTGAGGAAAACACCATGTAGATAGATCAACTCATCCGTAGGTGTATAGATTTCCCATGCGGTAGGCACTAGGTTTTGAGTACTGCGACTAGCACCATCAACAAAGATGATATAGGGTATTGAAGACATCGATGTCTAGAAAACAAGAACAATGAAAGGTAAGCAGCTTAGAGGCAGAACAAGAAATGAAAAAAAACACACTAGAGTATGATACACTAAAAATACAAAGATCTCATGCAAACAATATTTTAAGCATAGTACTTCTTCAAGTAAAGCCCATTTTTGGGTTCACCCAAAGGAATTCCATCATAATTCACTAACTCATAATCCCCTTTATCCAACACTCATTTAACGATGTAAGGGCCACACCACATGGGCTAGAATTTACCACCCCTAATAAGTCACAATATTGTTCATAAAGGAGAACTAAATCACCCTCAGAAAAAAACATGCGGTTTGACATACTTGTCATATTAAGAGTAGACACATTTTTTCTTAGTTTCTATGACTAATGCGGCATCATGACGATTCTCGTCTAATTGCATCAAATACAAGAGACGATCTTCTTCGGCTGAGGTGTTAGGGAGAAGTTTGACAACTAGCTTCAAGGATGGGATTTCACATTCAATCAGAAATATATATCCATCAAGAAAAGAATCTTCTTCCACAGTTTTTGTCTCAGCGAAGGGAAGGTCACATATCAATTCAACAAAAACCAAATATTTCTTTGACTTGGATCACTCAAAATCCAAATCAAATGCCTAGAGAATCACTATCCATTTAGAGTATTTGCCCCCCAACAATTGACGTGTAAGGATATGTTTCATAGGTTTGCAATCATAAATAATAGTGTTTTTTCATAATAATATATAATGACGAAAACATTGAACATCTTGAACAATTGCCAAGGCCATTTTCTCCACAGGCATATATTTGGTTTCGGTGGTCGTAAGAGTCTGACTCAAATAGTAGATAACATGTTCATCGTTCAAATCATCCTCTTGGACTAGAACCATGCATATGGTAGACTTCGAAGTAGCCAAGTATAAGAAATAATCTCGACTATAATTAGGGGGAAATAAAAGTGATGTAAGGGTTAAGGCAAGTTTCAAAGCTTCAAAGTCTTTGTTGGCAGTGTCATCCCATACAAAATCATTACTCTTCTTAAGAAGTCGATTGAAAACTTTCATTAGTTTAGCATAATAAGGAATGAATCCATGTAAAAAGTTTTCCTTCCCTTGTAAACTTTGGAGTTGGCGTAAGGTGGAAGGAGGAGGCAAGTTTAGAATAGCTTCAACATTCAAAGGGTCCACCCTAATCTCATGTGTAGAAATGATAAAACCAAGAAGTCGTCTAGACTCCACAGAAAAAACAAATTTGTGTGTATTCAATCGTATGTGATAATATCGACAGCGTAGAAAAATGGCTCGTAAATGTTATGGGTGATCTTGACGACGCGGGGAATGTGTCGATAAGTCATCTAGGTAAGGTTGTACAATGTGCGTAATATCATGAAAATCATAAGACATAGCGCGTTGAAAAGTCGCACCAACATTCTTGATACCAAAAGGGAGTTTACGGTATGTGAAGGTACCCCAAGGGAAAATAAAAGCAGTCTTATGTTGATCCGTGGGTAAAATATTGATTTGATTATAGCTGGAGAATCCATCCATCAGAGAAAATATTCCACTCTCGAAAAAATTGTCAACAATCTGGTCGACGAAGGGGGTCAGATAATTATCTTTGGGACAAGCCTTGTTAATATCCCTATAATCAACGCAAACATAGATTGTACCTTGTTTCTGAGTAACCAAAACAAGATTAGACACCTAATCAGTCAATGCTACAGGGTAGACAACAGCATTAAGAAGTTTTTCAACTTAAATTTTAATCGCAACATCTTTTCATGGATGTACTAGGTTAAGTCTTTTTCGAACAAGTTTAGCATCAAGGTATGTCTTAATTTCATGTACAACAATATTTGGATCAATTCTAGGTATTTCTTCGTAAGTCCATGCAAAAACATCACAAAATTCTTGGAAAATAGCCTTGTAAGTTCAAATCTCATCATGAGAACATGAGGCAGCGATGTGAATATTTTCCACTATTCCAAGATTAATCAAAATATATAAGGGGATGGTAGGTGAAATATTTCCCAAGTTCCCTTCATACAAAAATGTCGTATTGGTTTAGAAACTGTGGGAATAGTAATGAATGTAGACAGATTCAAAATCCATCGATAACTCTCGATAGTTCCAGGAATAGGATAGAATGATGATGTCCATCATCCCATGGGGTGTCTTCCATGGACATAATTATCATGATCATCTCATCGGTGTGAAATTTCGCGTGAAATGGATCAAGAGACATATCTAAAAGAGAATGAGGAGAAAGAGTTTTCGATTGAATATCTTGATAAGCCAATTCTACCGAACTTAAAGGCATTTGGTTTCCATAACAAAGAGAATCTTCCAGACTAGGTACTATCCAAGGGTCATAGGACTTAGGGGTTTTTCTAACACTAGTCAAAATCATGTTAATAGAAGCGACAAAAGGAGGAGGAATATTGGGTGCTGGGATAGGAAAAGTTCCCAGTAACGATGAATCCTTTAAAAGACTTACACTGACATTCTCATAACCAGGAGGTGTTTTCTTTATGAAAGGAACGTTACTAGTGCGTGAATCTGAACTAAAGAAGGAAATTTGATCTACAGTAACAACTTTACCTTGGTGAGGGAAACGTATCACATGGAAAAGGGTAGAAACAATGACATGCATAGAATCGATCCAACTATGTCCAAGTAAAAGGTTGTAATCGAGAGTGCATCAAACACCTCTACCTCAACCGTAACCATTTTTACTTCTAACACAATAGATAACAAAGGAAGAACACCATAAGGTTTAAACCATGTACCATTAAAATATTTTAAATTATTGTGTGACTCGGTAAGGGTAGGAGAGCCAACGACTTTCCAATAAGTGATGTACATGATGCAAGTTGAAGCTCCTTCATCAACAATGGTTCAAAAAATATTTGTATTTTCAACAATGACTTGTATTTGAAACGCTAATTGATGAGGGAGTCTTGGAATGTGATCTTCCAAGTCCAATATTATCAAATTTGTATCAGTAGGGTCCATTCCACCAATAGCCTTTAACAGTGCCTTCCATTGCGTAGGAAAAATTTGAAGGAATTCGAGAGTCGACATAGAAGAGGGTACCTATTCTAGATCTTCTACAATACTGTAGTTTTGAGCAGCACGTGCATGGGGGTTAAATTAAGACTTACAAACAACGCCCTTAGGAGGTGTATGAAGAACTGTATCTAGACGTGGTTGTTTGAGATGAAGAGCAATGTTGCGAGGTGAAGTAGAAGGAGGAGGTTGAACCAATGGAGGTGTTGAATCATCAACTTTCTCCTTAGAAGGAGGAATAATATTTGGCTCAAGTTGCAATTGCAACTTCGTTCTTCTTGGAATCACCAGTACACATAAGTACATAAGACATGGTAGAGGGAGAAGGTTGGTCACGAATAACCAATTAGGCTTGTTGTGGAGAAGGAAAAGGTTGTGAAAAAATTGCAGGTGTAGGAGGTGACTCGGTCCCTTGTAGGAACTTAGTAACCTCAGTACATCTTGGACAATCTTTATTACAATGATCCTCACCACATATAAGACAAGGATAACAAGGTTTATTCTTTTATTTATCATCATCAAGATGAGTCTTATATTTATTGGATTGTTGATTATTAGTTTTATCCTCTTTATTCTTACCTTTCCATTTCTTTTTATTTTGATTTTCACTAGTAGGTGTAGATTGAACCGTATTTCCCTCAAATATTTTACCAGGAGAAGGATTTGGAGGAGTAAAATTTTGTACATTAGTAGTAGTAGATTTGGGATTGGAATGAATGGCTTATTTAGATTGAGTCTCAGCATGAAAAGTGCCAATCACACCATTAGCATCATGAGAAGCTATTGGAGGTGTTGGGGTTGGATTTGTATATGGGCGAGGAGAATCAGGGATCAATTCATATAATGTTCTCGTTTGTGAATAAACGAGATCCAAGTATTGAGCACGACTAATCACTAGCTCTTCTATAACACCCGAGTTTTGAACCCCCATTTTAAATAATGTATTGTTACAGTGCTGAGAGGCCAAAGTGCCCAAACAATTATTAAAAGGGCAGTGTGCCCAAGAAATGTAATTTTTTGATCATTATTAATAATAAATACCTCAATGGTTGCTAGACAGACAAGGACTAGAGTTATAGGGAGCTATGATTCCACAAGAGAGGGGGATTTAGGGGATAAATGTTTATTCCTATTTTAATTAACCTTTTTTTCTAAGGGAGTGTATCAGTTACATGAGCTTCTTGGGGGAGGCCAAGAGGTTCTTGATTCCCCACGAAAATACTTAAACCCATCCCTGGTCTGATTGGAGGGTTGGCTCGTTTACTCATTCACTTCTTCCTTCAATCCATTCTTTCCCTCATGCATTCAATCACTAATTTTTCATTGTTTCACACCTTGGGTGGATATCTCACTCCATTAATTTTCGTCACCCGATCATATTCCTCATATGTGTCTTGTCTTGGGAAAGGAAATGAATTGTTGAAGAGCAGTCATGGTATTGTTGGCTATAGTGGTCACTGGTGTAATCCAGCCATGACTTGAGGCCTTCATGTATGAGATGTGTTGGCCTATGTCCAGGTTTGTTCACAGCTGCGAGTCCTGAGAGTTCCATCATTGAGATTCTAGATCAGTTGCGTTGGAGCCCTGGAAGGAGAAGGACTACCTAAGGGACTATGTGGCAGAGAAGGGTGGAGGTCCATTCTCTTGGGTGGTGCAATATGGGTAGAAGAGAGTTGGGTACTTGGATTGTTGTGAGTGTTGGGAAATCCTATGAGATATTGAGTGTTGACTGGTTCAGGAAGCCAAGTAACACTTTGGAACCATCCTTGTGGATTCATAGCCCTGTCTTGGGGTTGGCATTGTTCTTGAGATTTGGAGAAGTAATGTCTACGGTTGGGTGGAACTCCCTTGGTCTGCATCGAGTTGGTGTCTTATTTTATAGAGATAAGTTCTCTCTGTTATGGTATTATTTACCTATATATGAATGTATTCCGCTTGTATTTATTTATCGTTTAATTGAATCTTTATAATATGCATGCTTGTTGGTTATTGTTGTGCATGTTGTTAGATATTCTCTTTTATGCATCCTTATTAATTTAAAAAGGTATGGGTAAGAGAAATAAGTCCAAGGGTGGGCTTGAAGGTGGCGTACCCTGTCTTGTGGGTATGTTACATCTTCAGTGACGACACCAACCATGGAAACATCACGGGCTATAGGACCAATGAGTGATTTGGTAAACCACTCAACCAATAGATGGTCAAGAAGGGGAACTTTGATCAATCGTCTTATCTGCCTTCACTCATGAATATGATCTGAAATGTGTGTGGAGGAGGATTTTTTAAATGAACTCAAAATTTTGGTTATTTTCTCATATCGTATCGGTAATTGGTAATGTGTTAAAAAATACATAGCTAAGGTGTTAAAGTCATTGAAGAATCCTCGGGACAATTCGATATACCATTTGGTTTTTGAACCTGTAAGAGTACGTTGGAAAAGACGTAATCGAATGGAGTCATCCATCAAGGATTTGGATGAACACCAAAGATGAAAGGTCATGATGTGATTGTTTGGGTCTTCTCCAGATTGACCATCAAACTTAGGAATGTCTGAGGGTAATTTGGAAGGTATGATCAACCAATAGGGAGAATGCAAAATAGGATCATTCAAAATCCTAGATAAATCCAGTAAATCCAAAGTAGCTAAAAATGGAAACTGTATGTTCACTTGAAGAAACTAGTAATTTTGAGGTGGAAATCCTATAGGTATACCAGTAGGACCATAAACAGTCTGTAAATAGTTAGAGGGTCCTATCAAATTCGGTGGTGGAGGTTGTTGAGCCAAGTAGCCAACATTTGTTGGTTGATTCAGTATGCTACTTTGGAAAGGAGCATTATATTGAAGAAATTGACCCTAGGTAGGATTTACAGAGCCTAGATATGGTTTCATGAGAGTAGGGGGTACAAAAGAGTGCAATTGAGGAATCCCCCCCCCTAGGAAGTTGTTGATTGGCTTGGACAGGAAAATTCCAAGGTTGAGATTGTAAACCAGGCATATACTGTCTATAAACTAGGGTAGGCCGCCCAACTTGGGGTTTCACCCCAACTTGATTTTGACCTCCAACAACAAGGACTGGATTATGACCCCCAACTTGGGGTATCCCCTCAAGCCAAGGTTGACTTCCACCAGGAAGTTGAAAACCAGAAGTGATAGAATGACTTGTGCCTCCAAGCGAAATTGGGATACTTGGGAAAGAATGATGATATCCTCCAGTTGGTGGAGGAATGCTAGGACCTCTAGATAGAACCTGAGTAGGTGTAGGAAGAAAACTGCTAGCAACATTGTACCCAGGTGGAACAAAAATATTATTTCATCCAGATGGATCCTGGGTAGGATTAGCAATAGAACTATCAAGAGTGTTATACCTAGGTGGAAGTGAAGGATTTGATATAAGTGGAAGTGGAATTCCAATAGGAGCTTGATTTTCCATTGTACTTCCAGAAGAAACATGTGTAAATTGTGGGACCGTGGTAGAGATGGTGAGATGGAGTGGAAGAATGGTATGAGTACCCACCAACAACGGGTCGGAACTAGTAACGACATTACTTGTTGTGCCAATAAAATGATCTAAAGGTATTGTATAGGAAGTGGAAGTAACAAGTGTATGTGACGACATATGTTAGTTTGGGCTCATTCCTAGTCTATCAAAAATATCGTGTCCCGAGGAGGTCCTCCAAAATGAACGGACGAGGACTAAGCTAGGATTAAAAATTTCAGCAGTATGAATCGGAGTTGTAAATTATTCACTCTGAAAGGGTGGATCATCCACACTAGACTCTGCGTAAGGTCCAGTCGGTATTTTAGTATAATCTTCAGTAATAACGTCTCCCAAATAGTTTATTCAGAGAAAAATTGGATCTTGTACAACATTCAATAACAGATTTACTGGAAGTTTTGATTCTACCAATGGAGTATAACTTCCAATTTCAGAGGATGCATTGTTATTAACTGCTCCTTCAGGGGAAGGACCCTCTAGTGAATTAGGAAGAAATCGAGCATATTCTTCTAGCTCTTCTGGAGGTAACCCTTGCATCATACATGAATGACGAGGGCCAATTTTGGCTGTACCAAATAAAGAATGAAAGAAATATATGGCCAAATAGAGAAACAAACAACACTCACTAATAAAATCTAGATATCAAACACACAAAAAAACCTTCTTATGTTGAAGTCACTAGTTGGTGATGAAATCCAATGTCGTGAAATCAAGACAAGAAGGGGCTGGGATAAAGCAGGTGGAAAATTTACATTGACGACCTGCTTAACGGACTTACACCTTGGTGCAAGCTCCCACACATAATCATGGGTATACCCTCCAAGGAGCCCGAGTGAGTTTGGCCAACGTCGATTCCAGGAACTGTGAAGACTTTCCCCTCCACATCCACCTCGTGTAAAGACTCTAAAGAGATAGGCCACTAAGGTTACCAATTACGACAATGATGCCTGAGGAAGCAGTCGACATTCTGATCCACACATAAGGGTAGGGTATCTAGGCCCGAAATAGACTCGAGAATGTCTGTACATGATTTTATTCTCAAGTGACTCCCAATAATACACGCAATATCTACAACAAGACCAACAAAGCAGGGTGAGTAACTATGTCAGACCTAATGCAACCTTGTGATTGACCCTTGTGTTAGAAGGGATTCCCAAGACAAAATGTAGCAAGTGGATTTAAACTCTCCCTATCACAAGATACTATTGTTTTTTTTTATGCTTTGGATAGTGTGCCTCACAACCTATTCCAAAGCGATATCCTAGCTAATGTTGGTGTATAAAAGTTCTAGAAAATAAAATTCGCCAGATAGATTTTAAAATTACACTGAATTTAAATGGTTGTTTCTTACTCAAAAAGGGAAACGGAAATGAAACTGATGAAGTATTTGACCTTGAACCAACAAAATGCAAAGAGAGACAAGATGAAATTTTTCGTTCAATGAACTATAATTACATAAGGGAAAAGGTTTTTTTTTCTAGAATACAACAAGTTACAAAAGCACAATTTCTTCAATCTTTGAATGATATTGATTCCAAACAATCAAAGCTACTAAATTTTCCAAATTGACTCTTTTGAAACAACTATTTGAATGCAAAAATTTCTTGTAACCACTACTAATAGATGAATGAAATTCAATTCTTTTCTTTCCAAATAAAAACATAGATTTATTTCAAAAAGAAAATTGTCCAAGAAGATCAATGCACTCACAACACTATTTCCCAAACTAAACTCATAATGCAAGCAAAAATTAAAAGTAAGAAAAAATATTTTTCGCACGCAAAAAAAAATTGTTTTCCAATCAACAACAATCCAAAAATTAAAATATCAATCCAAAACTCAAAGATATCAATCCAACTTATCTAGAAAACACTCAGGGACAAAGCCTTGATATTATACCCTTGTAATAAGAAGTAAAAGAAAAAACTTATAAAGATTATGAAAAAGACTCTCAATACTTGAGAAACAATCAAACTTAGACTAAAAGATGCAAATAAATCATTCACCAAGGCTAAAAGTTCACCCCAAGAAGTAATGACAAATCTGGGCAAGGAGAAGAAAGTTGTCCTTCACTCCGGAAATTTCTACTGGAATCATCGTAGGCTGTAGAAGAGCACAGTGTGACGATGAAGGATCGTTGTAGGCTGAAGGAAAAACACACTACGATGTCATCACTCTGGTTCGAACAAGAAGGGTACGATGATGAATGAATATAAGGGAAAAATAGAAAAATGACAGAGTTTCTCAATGAACTTTTAGAACCAAGGAGTCAAGATGGATCACCCAAAGACTCAAAGAATAAAATTGACCAAAAGCAAAAAAGCTAAAAGAAAATAAGAAGAAAAAAACCAAAAGAGGACGTTCCCCAGTATGGTCTCCAATTTTGTTATCAGAAAAATCAGTAAGTGAAGACACAAACTAATCTCCCTAACTTCAACAAGAAGCTAGAACAAAACGGGGCAAAATACAAGTTTCTCCTTATATTTCATTGTCATATAAACTATTTCAGAGAGGGAAAAATGACATACCATTTAAATGATGTTTGATCCTCACTAGTGTCATCCTTGCTGCTCCATATTTGGATTTGTGGGATAGTGGACTTGTTAAGAAGCATAAACCAACAAAGAGAGAGAACAACGATATATATATTCCAATGAATTCTATGTATAAGATCAAGGAGTTATACAAGAAAATTAGAGACACCTTTATAGGGAAGAATTGTATTATTGCATTATATTAAATGAAAGTGGAGAATACAACCCATGCCTTGATGTTGCAAGGTCCCTTCCAATGGACTTTTTCTTCAACACACACACACCTTTGCTCCAATGAGTTTGATGAAGAGCATCCACAACCCAACTTGGAGAGATAAAGCAAATCTATCTCAAGTACAATCTACAACGAAATTCTTCATGCATAAGCCAACCTATCCTTTCCCATGAGAGATCCATATTTATATAGGGTGAAAGAGGGATGGATGAAGAGATTAGGATGATCCCACTAAATCCGAGAAGCAAGTAAGATCCAAACCGATCGAAGGACAACTCATATTCTAGAATATTCCTTCTAGAACTTTCATGAATTTCTTTGTTTTCCCTTTATTATAGAATCATCACACCCCATACACAGGAAGCATGTGATGACTCCACAGTCCAGTTTTGGTGCAGTGTGCGATAATCAGGCATCATCACACCCTAAGAATTTAGCAGGGTGCGATGATATCTTTAGATATGGTTTTTAAGGAATAAAATATAATCCACTTTTCTCATGGAGAAAGTCTCATTTTGTATCTTCAGAGAACATGGAAGTGAGTTATACACATATCGTTAGTTGATCACAGGGGTGACCAAAATAATGTGTAACAGAAAGTACATCAATTCCTGCACTTCCTGCACTTTTTCCAAACCGACCACTAAGAAATAGGGCCTATACACCCCTCTACCTACACTTGACAGGCCATGGGAATCCATCTCAATGGACTACATGTCAGGCCTCCCATCAACCAAGTGGGGAAATGACTATTTTTTTGTAGTTGTTGATAACTTTTATAAGATGGTGATTATGGTCGTCTGTAAGAATAACATCACAACAGAGGCCACTGCCAAGATCATCTTTGAGCAAGTCTTTGTAAATTTTGGAATCCCACAAGCCATTGTCTTACATAGGGACAAATGATTTCTCAACACATTTTGGTCAAGCCTCTGGTCACTGCTAGACACCAAGATAACCAAATCCACAACCTTCCACCCCCATAAAGATGGCCAAACCGAGTTCGTAAATCGAATGATCGTGCATATCCTGTGCATGTATAATACCAAGCACCCTCTCACAAGGGATGAGATTATTCCCTATGTCAAACATAGCTACAACCAAGCCCTGCATAGCTCAACCGACCATATCCCCCTTCAGGTGGGGTTGGGATTCCATTGGGTCCCATAGATGTTTCACTACCCCTTACGGTCACCTCAGCCGACTCATCTCTTGCTCCAACTGAAGATGAAAAAGACAACCGGTTCATTGAGAAGATCCAACACATCCTCCAACATGTACATGATATCCTACAGAAGTCCAATGACAAGTACAAGCAGTGCCATGATCAACATTGGGTGCCACATAAGTTTTAGGTGGGAGAAAAAGTTTGGTTGCACTTGCAGAAAGAGCACCTTACAATACCCCATCAGAAGATTCTCCCACTATGTTATGGGTCATACACCATCACCACGGTTGTGGGTGATAATTCTTTTGAGCTCAACATTCCTCCTTTCCTTGGCCTGCACCCAGTGTTCAATGTGGATCTCCTTCAACCTTATTTCCCACCATTATTGGACACCTCAGATATAGCAGAACAACTGACACCAAAAGAGCTCAACCTTGACTACATACAACAGGAATTTAATGATCATATTGTGGAAAGACAGGTCAAGGGAACTTGCCAACAAAGGATCCATCTTTATTTATTTGTCAAAGTAGGGTAGCTCCTCCACCAAGGCAAGTGGCTCACCAAAGGCCAAATTCAACAGAAATTTCCTCATATGATGGGGGAACTAAACGCAATGGAGATAATTTCTTGCTAATGGTGGAGGATTGATCCAGATGGATTTCAATGGCCTCCCATCTATTCCAATTGGCTAATTTTGGCAGTTTTCCAGTTTGGCAATTTTTTCCTAGTTTTTGGGTCCCTGACTTCCGAGGCCATTTTGAGGCCCTAAAAAGTGTTTTTTAGGGCTCTCCACAATTATATTGTAGATGAGGTCACATTTTTATGGAAAAAAGTTAATTCCTTGGATAGACCTTTCCAATGGAATATTGTGTGCCTAAAATGGAGGTCATATGCAAAAGTTATGACCCTAGGAATTTGATGTACTAGCGTACCCAAACAAGGCCCACCTGAATTTTGGCGCTTCATCTCCTAGGGTTAGGTTTTTGGATTTCTAGGGTTTTTGAAATTATTTTTTATTGTAAAAAGACCTTCAGAGCTTCATTCTAATCATTTTCTTGCGAATGAGTGCAACCCTCACATCTCTTCTCGGAGATAAGCTACCACCATTCTAGCAAGCTTGTTTTCCGCTGCATTTTACAGTTTCATCTTATTTCCTTATTGAATAGAAACCAATTTTGTTGTATGTCTTTTATTATATGTTAATCATATTTTGATTATAATCTGTATTCATTTCATTCTTCCCATAAAATTCGAATCAAGCAAGGAATGGATTAGACTCAAAATGGGAGGAAGAAGGTAGATATCATGAAAGAAAAAATAACTTCAGAAGAAATAGTTATTTCATAAGTGCCACCAGAACTCATAAACATCACTCACCTTCTTATTCAACAAGGAATTTTTATGCATCTTAAGACTCCATAAGAAGTCCATAAGTGTCTCTTGTTAAACACCAAATAAGAACCATGAATTGGACAGTTTGCAAGGAGATTTGAGGAAGCTTATGCCACCATCATTTGATGGTGAAAGAGAAAGGGAAGATGATGTTGAAGCATGGCTTCTTGGACTTAGGAGGTATTTTTGATTGCACAACTATTCATCAAACCTAGAATCCAGGATTTCCACATATGATTTGCATGGAAAAGTTTCTATGTGGTGGGATTAGCTGAAGCAAGTTGATCATATTAATGAGAGGAGTTTCACTTGGAAGTAGTTCAAGTGATACTTTCAGAAGGAGTACCTTTCATATCACTTCTATGAAAAGAAGATGCAATATTTCTTTGAACTAATATTGGGAAGCATGACCGTGATAGAATATGAGAAGAAGTTCTTGGGATTGGTCAAGTATGTAGGATTTATCAAGGATGAAAAAGTGAAGATACATAGGTTTTTGAGTGGACTTTCGTCATTTTATAAGGAAAAGATTCAGTATGATGATCCTAGGACTCTGACATAAACCATCAGTAAGGATAAGTACCTATCGGATCATGGTAAGGGAAAATAATATATGCATAAATCTTGGAAGGATAAGAAGAAGGATAAATATGATTAGAGGAGGAAGGGATTCAAATATCCTTTCAACAGAAATAGTCCTAATAAAAATCAACAAGATCAATATGTTAAATATGAATCCAAGAAAGAATATTCCTTGGGGAAAAGAGGAAGACCACCAATCCAATGTTGTGGGTGTAAATAAAATTTCCTTTACAAGGAATTCCCTCACAGAGGAGATAAAGTGTAACACACCCATGATGGGGCATAAATATTTTTTCTTTTCTTAAAGGACAAAATCTCCATTCATGGTTTCTAATTTGGAAAGTCGAAGAACCAGTCTGACCTCTTGGTCAAGGATCTCTGATTCTGAAGCCAAATAACTCTCTGAGACCTTGATGGTCTCGTTCTGTAATTAAACATAGAACCTTTTGGCTTCTTGGTGCAGGTTTAATGGCACCCATGACCTTCCCTTTCGCTCCCCTGCGAAATCTCAGAGTACTGGGTGTTAGCTACTTTTATGGATAAGCCCCCTCTTGATGTGACCTTGTGCGATGACCTTATGGGGCTGTGTGATTGCGGACACGACCGAAGGCGGTTTGAATCAAAATCCTTTTCGGCCCACAATTCTCCTCGAGCCTCCATGTGTCCTCTTTTCAAATCAACAATTTGAATTGTGATCCTCCCTCAACTTTTTAACGTCTGTGCAACTCCTATCCCCGCAATTCTATGGGACCGTCGATCTCCAATATTTGACGGTAATTTGAAAAATAGCATTCAGATATGCCCCTCTCATACCTATGGATCAGATTTGACCTCTTACAAAATCAACAGACGATATCTCCTTCGTGATTTCAGGTTTCGGGAGTTTCAACTCTCAAAACCTTGCTCTCTTTCGTACTTCAATCTTCCAAGTTGACAATCTATGGACAACTATCCTCCTAATCGACATCCCTGCCTTTACTTCGGGTGGTTGACCTTTCAAATGGATCAACGATCTTGCCTTTACTTCGGGTGGTTGACCTTTCAACTGGATCAACGGTCTTGTGGCCCTCTTCTCAATCAATGGTCAAGATCTCCTTCAAGTTTTGGACTTCTGAGATCTCAAATCTCAAACTTCACCCTTTTTCCCAATGGATTTTATCTGGAGGATATAATCCACTGACGCGTGTCCTGACGATCAAGGATTACTCCAATTTTTTACTCGGAGTCAATATATTTTCTCCATGTCTCCCTTAGATCGGACGGCTATGAATTATTTCAGATATTTATCCGGAGTTCTCAAATTTTCGCCATGTTACCCTTGAATCTAACAACTCAGATCCACTTCAGGTGATCCGATGCTTGATATTCACTTCGAACGATCTGATGAATCAGCATCACTTCAGATGATTGAATAGTTGAGATTTACTTTGGATTTCTGAAAGTTTGAACTTCAGAATTCTCAACTCTCAAACCTTGCCTTCTCCTGAATAAACAATATCTGATGGATCAAATTTACCTTGGCGATCCAATGCTTGAGATTTACTTCAGGTGATCTGACGGCTCATATCTTCTTTGGTTGATTGGACGATTTGGATTCACTTCGGATTTCCAGGACTTCAGACTTCACGAATCTCAAATATCAACTGAGAAACTCTCGAATGGATTTCCTGAAGCTGTTGATCTGACAACTCAGATTCACTTTGGTGATCCGACGCTTGAGGTTTACTTCAGATGATCTGATGGTCGACGTTTACTTCATGTCTTCACCTGGAATCCACAGATTCATGCCACATGTCCTCTATACCTAACAATTCATATCTACTTCGGACGATCTGACGATTGAAATTTACTTCAGGTCTCCACCTGGGGACAATAGATCTCTACCACGTGTCTCTTTTTATGCGATGACTGAGATTTACTTCGAGACTCCAACTCTTTGATATTTGGGAGTTTCAACTCTTATGCACCCATTTCTCCAGAGTGATTTTACCCGAAATATATGATCTCCTGACACGTATCCCCCTGGCGATCAATGGTCAGGATTTACTTCGGTTGTTTGTACTCCTCCTTGTCCACAAACCTATGAAGTTGTGGATCTTATGCCACCTTTCCTCCTTGACGATGGATGGTCCCAAATTACTTCAGGACTTTGGGATGTTGACAAGTCCACTCTCATGTGCACCTTTAGAGGGTTAGACCTCGTGCACTTTCCTTGGGATCCAATGATTGTTGGTCTTCACATTCAGATCTGACGGTCTAGATATAATCTCCTATATGCTCATTCCTTGTTGTCTGGTCTCTAATATGATGGTCCAGGTTCTTCACAGTCCTCGATCCAACAACCAATGTTGCTCCTCCTCTTGAGCTTTCACTTTCTTCCCTGACTTGGAATATTTCAAACATTTCAAAGGCTTCACCTTTGAACTTCCTCCTGTGAGCCCTATGACATTGGGTCTTGTATGCACTTCTGAAAATGTTATCTCTCCCGAGCTTCGAGACTTGGAACAAGTCTGCCTCTTTTGCCCTCTTAGCACTATCTCTTCTGAGCTTCAACTTCTCATACCTTGAAGGTCTCTGTACCTTCTATTCCTCAAAGGGATATCTATGCCTTCTTGGCAACGTTCACTCAAGAACTCCTTACTGAGCTACAGAGTGTTCGATAACTTTGTGAGGGTCTCCTTTGTGCTCTGTAACTTCACCTTCGGGGTTTGTGTCACTTCAACACGTGACTCTCCCGAGGTGTGAACTCTGAATCTCATAGATTGGACAGTCAAGAAGGATCTCGACGGATTCAGATATCCACAGTCTAGATTAACTTCTGGACTTCGGGGATTTTTACTTCCCTTACGATGAACTCACTGTTTTCTGAACTCATGAAGTCTGGAGGTATCAAGGGGTTAACTCCCACACTCATTTCCATATCCAATGATCACAATGGACCTTGGCTCTTTCTAAATAGTTTCTCATTTGTTCATCATCCAAACAAAGGAGCCTTCCCTTTCGATACTTCAATCTCTCTACTCTTCCCGAGATTTGTCAGCTTTGGAAGTCTTAAGAGATTTGTGCTCTTTCTCTTGGATGTAACACTTGGAAGAATCCTTCCACACACCCCTTACGTTCATTTCTCAACTCTATGACTTAATTGGTTCTCGGCCTCTGTTTTCCATGCAGAGAGCCAATTGTTATAACCCTAATTTTCACCAGACATGCATACTTAGTAGCAAGCCATCTTACTTACTATTTTTTCCAAGCCAATATTGAATAACTCTTCTTAAAAACTAAATTTTTGAAGATGTACACACCCTGAACCACTACTTCCCACGTATGTACACTAGTTGCATCACTACTGGCCACGTACAGATGCTAACTGCACCATTACAACCCGCGTATACCCACAAAAGTTGCAAAAAATAAAAAGTTGCAAGGGAATACTAGCTTTTGGGTAGTTTCCTAACCAATTGACCGCCCATATCCCGTCACCCAACCGAATAACTATCTTTTTGGCATATACAAGAAGGTGTTGGGGTCCCATTCTAAAGAGAAGCATGAAAGTAGTGAAACTCTACACGTTTCCTAATCCCCCCTTACCCTAAGAATTTGTAGCCACATTGTGAGTTTGAGCCAGAATTCCCCATTCTTGCCCCTTTTCCCTCATCCATAAACATGTGCCTATTCTCTAGAGAGAAGAAGGATACATGGAAGTAGTTGGAGCTTGGTGAAGAGGAGCCCAGGACTGAGTTCGAGGAGTAGTCACCGATCTCATTTTATAAGTGACATTATGAGATTAATATAAAGAATTACTTTTTCCATCTCTCCATATGATGTGTTTATCTCTATGTACGATTTACATTTTTTTATGACATCTAACCCATTAATCCATATATAGAATGTTTGTTTACAGTTTCTTCTTTATCTTTTGGTGAATGTAAGTCGACCTTGGGAGGATATTTGTAGTAGAGAAGCGACCGAACGCATTGGGATTGACACCGGACGTAGATTTCAAGGCAAGACTATCGGATCCCTATACTTTGTACTTTATATATGAATGTGGGGTGTTGTCGGGATAGTGGTTAAAAGTAGGATATTTTAGGTGGTTAGCTTTGCCTGCACTTTAGAACCCTAGTGTAGTCCGTAGGGGGGTTGTCCCACTATAGAACTTGTGCATACAATCACTATCTCTCCTGAGCTTTAACAGACTCCGTCCTCCAAGGGACTCAAAATGATTAGGATCAGGATCAATATGCGTACATGAAACTGTGCCCAAGGTCGACGAAATCATAGTTCGTGGCTCTAGCTTAAGCCCCCACGGGACACAATCATTTATGAGTATAAAACATATCCCATCCATATAATTTCCTACTTGCCTAATTATACAATCAAGAAGACACCAAAATGAGATGCAGTATAAATCATTAAGAAAACATATATATCCCCGCAACATTCATAGAATATCCAACTTTAATTCACAGTACCACTTAAATACACAAGATATGCAATTACTTATCTATTACAGGTGGTAGCCAACTAGCTGACTATGGGTGTTCGTCCTTCCACCCGACCATAGGATCAGAGGAATTCATTCTTAGCACTCTTTCCACCCCCGTGCCAAGCCATGATATCACTAGGGAACTCTCACAGTTCTCAAGGATCTTTCTCTATTTCATCTTTTACTCGATTTCTGTTCTTTGCAAAATTTCTGAGATTTTCCTTCTTTGTTATGGCCTCGACGAGGTTTTATCATATTCTCACTCAGCATCAAGCTCGCGACCTTCTGTTCATTATCCTCTAGAGAGATATGCACCTTCTCCTTATCGATTTGTATATCTTTCTTCCAGGATAGTTCTCAAGCCATCATGTTCCTTCTTCCAGAAGGGAACTCCTGTCAGCTTGGTCTGTCATACCCAATGGTACTTCAGGCTGACATTCTGTAGTTTTGGCCATGCTTCCATTCATGGGAGTGGTTGATAATTTAACCATTGGTCCTTTCTTATGTAACTAATTTCTCTCCTTGGTATCCAAAGGAGTTTTATTATCCTCATCAAGGGAATTTTGGGGTTATTTGATATAATGACCCTCTCTTATAGTTTTCACATTCTTTCCTCTAGTGATATCATGGCCACTACTTTCAAGGATTCACCCCCACATTTAGTTATTGGCAACTCAAACAATAATACATTTACACTGTCCACATGCCTTAGCATGGTAATCCTATTTTATGATTGATTACAAGCTGGGGGAAATAGGGGTGTTACAATTCCCCCCCCCCCTTAAAGGAACACCGTCCTCGGTGTTCTTTCTCAAAAACACTTGTCATGCCTTTCTCATTCAGCCATTTCATAAATCTTGATCCTTATTCCTTGATCAGGTCCTTTTTCATACCTTTAATATTGGTCACCTTCTTTCAATAATTCTTGGACAACAATCACGTTAATCATAGCCTTATGTGAAAACATTGCATAAAAATTTCTAGGGAAATTTCATAATCTTATCACAATAATTATCTGTGCAGTTTGTGGATTTGTATCCACATGGTCATTTTGTTATCCAAGATCATTGTTCTTCCTTGACATACCCATTGGGTGCATGATCCCAATTCAATAGTTTACAATAACTATCATGGTCTCATCTTCCTTGTGGTCACTCACCCTCCAAGCCCAGGCTGAGGCATCCCCTTCTCTGCTATACAGTCCCTTGGGTGATCCATATTTCCTTTCCAAGGTTTTCTCGCACAGGAAGAACTACCCATTGTGTGCATGATCCCAATAAATAGTTTACAATAAATATTAAGGTCTCCTCTTCCTTGCGGTCACTCACCCTCCAGGCCCAGGCCCAGGCATCCCCTTCGCTACTATACAATCTCTCGAGTGATCCATCTTGCCTTGCCAAGGTTTTCTCGCACAAGAAGAACTACCCATTGTGTGCTTGATCCCAATCAATAGTTTACATGAACTATTAATGTATCCTCTTCCTTGTGGTCACTCACCCTCCAGGCCCAGGATCAGGCATCCCCTTCTCTGCTATACAGTCCCTCGGGTGATCCATCTTGCCTTGCCAAGGTTTTCTCGCAAAAAAATAATTCTAGAGACTCTATCGAGTCTTACAATCGAGGCATCCCTCAGAATTTATCTTTTGAGGAATCCCTTCATCTTATGTTATCTCAACACAATATATTCTAGGTGATCATGGCTTACCACGTGGTTCTCATGGCTCGACAGTAGCCATTTTTCATGCTTTTACATCTTGACAACCTTTCATCTCAACTAAAGTTAGGGATGAAGGTTACTTTCCTTCTCCAGGCACAACAATATTTAGGGATGAAGGTTACTCTCCTTCTCCTGACTCAATCATAGATAGGGACGAAGGTTACTATCTGATCAGGGGATCAAATTTTGCTCAAAAATTCAAAGTGCTCGGAATCACTTCAAATCGAACGAGAGCGTAGGTCTCATCATTACAAACCCAACGCAACTCATTTGGGTTTAAACGGACATCAGGAGCGAGAGATATCGCATTCTGTTCAAAATGACAAACAGGCAAAAAAAAGGGATGCTGACTGTACAGTCCGTACAGTTTGTATGGACGTTGACATGGCAGGCTGTACGACATGTGGCAGGTAGCTATTTGCATAGTTGGTAGGTGACATGGCATGTTTGCAGCGAATGGAATGGTGACACGTGGCCCAATCAATGGTCGCCACATGTCCCCTATTTATTGGTTTAAAATTTATTTGGAGTCCATCGGATTCAACCCCGTGACCTCCACCCGCGTGAAAAGCTTTGGCAAAGACCACCAACTAACGTGCCACCATAGTGTTTCTTAATACTATATGGTGCAGATTTTATTTGAATTAAAATGTTGTAAGTTTGGGCGGGGGGTCGAGCGGGGGGTCGGGCTGGGGCCTAGCCCCAACCTGTGGTTATGTTATATTGTAATATGGTCACGGTTTTAAAACCTTTGCGCGCACATTCAAAACTAAACCCCGATCGTATGTGTTGTAATATGACCATAGGCATGCATATGTGTTTTAACATGGCCCTTTTAATATAGCCTGCGGTCACATATTTGTTTCCATATGACCATTGACGCGCGCGCGGGTATGCGTTTGGTTTGGATTCGGTTCAAACGGTTATGGCCCTTACTTTTAAACGCACGGTCACATGGGTCATATGACCTTGCCCTTGACGGTTAGGGGCTAGGTGCACCCATAACCATCCTACAATTTGCACGGTTCGTGCGGTTGCACCCGGTGCTAAGTTTTTACACTTAAATATGTGTGTGGCCTATGTTGAGCCAACAAGGGTGCATTTTGTAGATGCAGAGACAACAAGCTTGAAGGGGGGACTTCCAGGAAGCCTATCTTCTTCAATTTTTGTCCAAACGAGGTGCCGAAAAAGCCCAACTAGGGGTTTTTGGACGTTCTGAAGCCATTGGAGCAGTGTATTTGGAATTTTGAGCATTGTAAAGAAAATTTTTGAGCACTTTGGGAAAATAATACAAATGATCCATTGGAAGCTAGACCAGGAGATGTAGCCCAAGAGAGGGGTGAACTCCTTTATCATTTGTTGTGTTATGTGTTTTATATTCATTGATTATGATGATGTTGATCCATTTGCATTTTAACACATAAAATTTTAACTTGCAAATATTTTCAAGAATACAAGTCTTCTTCATTTTTAGTTCAAGTTGGTATCAGAGCATAGGTTTTTGAAGACTTTATTATTTGCAAGTGTTTTGTTTTATGATGCTCACAAGGTTGAAACTCACAAGAGGAGAAGGTCAACTTGTAGAGCCAAGTTATCATCCTTCAAGGAGGAAGCTTATATCATCACCGCAAGTTTCAAGGAGGCATTCACCAAGTATGGCTCATGAAGAGAGTCATGAACATGTTCCTGTAGAAGATGAAGATCTCAGAAAGGCTGTCATGGAAATGAGAGAGATGATGAAGATCTTGATGGAAAGGAATACAAGGTTGCAAGGTGAAGGCTCCAACCCTTCAAATCATAAGGGAGACAGTGGCGATAAAACTCCAAATGGAAATGGAGGGAATGGTGCTTCTCCACCGCCCTCTCCTCCATCTTCTTCTTCTTATACTACTAATTCAAGACCTCTTCTGAACTCTCCAAAGGGACATGGTAAAAATCCTTCACAAATTCCTTAATTAAAGCTTGATATTAAATTCGAATTGCCAATGTACAATGGAGAAGTTAATGCTGAGAAATTAGATAATTGGATTCATCAGATTGAGGTGTATTGTAGGATACAAAAAATTCAAGATGATGAAACTAAGATTTAGCTTGCTTCTTTAAGATTGGATAGTGCAAC